>CM023140.1:45096945-45184692 GCA_013133815.1 Cromileptes altivelis
TTATTTCAATCTTAATAGCCTAAAGCTCTGTTTTAGACAATGAAAATTAAAAATTTTTCAAAACAGATTTATTCATTCAAATGGTCAAAAAGTCACAAAAAAAAACGTATTGTCTCAAATGATTCTTTCAGCTGGTGCGTGCTCCTAAGTGGCTCCACCACCTGCTGCTCCTGCTGCTCCTGCTGAACCCAGGCACCGAGGCCGAAGAGGCTGTGATCCGGCTGTCCTTACGGATATTTTTATTATCATCATTCAACATGTAGAAAGAACATGTAATCTATTGATCAATCAATCAATCAATCAATTTTATTTTTAAAGCCCAATATCACAAATCACAATTAGCCTCACAGACGTGCAATAGATGTCGTACATAACAGATCAGCATAATAAATTAACAGTAATCCGTATGACATATTGAGTTGATTTACATAGATTATTCACAATCATGAACCTAATCTGGATCTTAAACCTGCTAATTTCCAAATATTTTAACTAAATGTGTTATATTTTTAATATTTTGCCATGTTTAGATTACGTGTTTCAAAGGCATCTGTGTATTGTGTAAATAACAGAGTGCAATACGAATTAAAATTAAAATTTCCAATAGTGACAAGCAATATTTATGTGGTTTACTAAATTTACACAAGAACTACAAGTGGTGAGGAGCAAAAGTAGACTTTGTTAGTAGCTACGAAAAGATCGGAGCTACTAAAATATTGATGTTTCATGAATGAGACCCACTGAGTTGATGTTGTGGTCAACCGCACAACTTTATCCAAAGGAGACACTTTTCTTGGTTGAGATTTGGTTTAGGAAAGTGTAAAAATACATCCTGTCACCCAGCCTCTCAGGATACCTTGTGTCGGAGTTGCATGTACCCCATGCACACCATTTGAACATTTTACAGTTTTTCTCAATTGCTAAAACACTAAACCCTATTGTCTGAACCAAATGCTCAGTTGCCTGAACCCACTGATTGAATCAGTCACTCTTTTGGCAAAACCATAAGCACTTTTCACCTGTTTAGACACAACTTACCAACACATTTCATTGTGATACATTTTCATTGTGATGCACCTGTGTTTCATAATTGCACAATTAAAGCACAGGTGTCACCGGTTGGTGTGTTCTCCCCACACCAAGAGACTCTAATTGTCGACATGGTCTGTGAGAACAACACCATTAAACTGCGTGAAATTCAGCAGAAGATCATTGAGGACCATGTAAATTTTGAGGGTATCAACAGTGTCAGCCTCTCTACTGTTGATCGTGTCCTCAAGCGCAACAGACTGTGCATGAAACAGCTGTACAGAGTGCCCTTTGAACGCAACTCAGACAGAGTCAAAGAGCAAAGATTCCAGTATGTACAGGTTGGTATATATCCAGACACATTCAGTGTTGATTACTGTAAGTAGTGATTTACTGTAGTGGCCTAAATCACTTTTTCTGTATCACTTACAAAACTATATCTATTTCTACAGAGAGTTTTTCAACTGGATGCAATGGAAAGACCCCATGAATACATCTACATAGATGAAGCTGGGTTTAATCTCACCAAAAGGAGAAGGAGAGGCTGTAGTGTGATTGGCCAACGGGCCATTGTTGGTGTCCCTGGGCAGCATGGTGGCAATGTCACATTGTGTGCTGCCATCAGCAGTCATGGGGTTGTCCACCATCATGCCAACCTGGGGCCCTACAACACTCACCAGCTCCTCATTTTCCTCAGTCACATGCGAGATGCTCTGTTAGGACAGCAGGATGAGCATCCCATCTATGTTGTTGTTTGGGACAATGTGAGTTTTCACAGAGCTCTCCAGGTTAGAGAGTGGTTCAATATGAACCAAGGTTTTATCAATCTTTGCCTTCCACCGTACTCACCTTTCCTGAACCCCATTGAAGAATTCTTCTCCTCATGGAGGTGGAAGGTATATGAATGCCAACCTTACACCAGGGTAAATCTCCTGCAAGCCATGGAACTAGCCTGTGGTGACATAGGTGTGGAGGCATGCCAAGCCTGGATACGGCATGCCAGGGGTTTTTTCCTCCGTTGCCTGGCCAGACAAAATGTGGCCTGTGATGTGGATGAAGTCCTGTGGCCTGACCCAGTACGGAGAAATGATGCTGTGGCTGAGTAATGCACTTCTCATTTGTATATTTTTGTACTTTATTTTTACGTAGGCTTACTGTATACAAGTGCTAAAGCACCTGTGCACAAGATTTCTGTTTGTTTTTGTACTGTACAAGTGCTACGTGTAAATGCACGGGATTTCTGTTTTTTGTACTTTCTTTTTTTTACTATGTACAAGTGTTAAATGCACAAGTTTTTTGTTTTGCAACATGCTTTTAGCCTACAGTGAACAATAAACATTTATTTCTACAGCTTCACGTCCTGAGCATTGTGTTTTCTTTTTTTCTATGTAGTGTTTAGTGACTGCTCAGTAGTGTTTTTAATTTAGATTGACTCGGGGCACGATTTGACAACATAGTTCAGTTTTGAGCACAGATTGAACTGTTTTGAGGTGAAAGTTTGGTTTTGCAAGAAGAGTCTGAGGTTTTGTGAATGTAGCTTCAAAATTGGGTTTTGTGTTCACAGTTTAGAGAAAAGGAGAGCAGCTTTCCAGAAATGTGTCTTAGCAGTTGAGAAAAACTGTAAAACTTCAAATCTCAGAAAGCTCATAAAGCCGAACGAAACTGACTTTCTGTAATGCATTTCAATGGACGTCCAGGCAGAGAATGTCCTAGTATATGGGAATGGCTATATGCACTGTGAGTGGCTCATTGCGTTTGGGGGCAGGGCTTAGCCATAGGTCAATTAAACCCCTTCTTTTTTTCTGCTCATACTTTGGATCTCTAGATTATTTTTCCTGATTTAGTTTCACCGTTGCGCCCCTCCTCCCCTGGGCGTAATCAAGAACATAAAATTTTGGGTGCTCATCCGGGATAAAAGGAGGAAACTGGGTGAAGCCATTGTTTTCCTTTGTGTTGATTATCTTTAGTGACTATTGTGGTAATTATTGATGTTTGGATGTTAGCCTTCATTAAGTGTTCATGCAGTTTCCTGGATAAGACAGGTGAGTGTCAAGTTGGGCTTTATCAATCTTTTCATTGGGCACTCATTTATTATTTTGTCTTTTTTTCAGAGTAATTCGGGGATAAGGTTTCCAGGTGGAGGTAGGCATTTCATGACTCCTGCTGCTGAAGTTCCACCATTCAAGTTACCTCAGGCAGGGCATGCTCTAGAGGAAAGGTAGTTGAAGTTTGGGTTGGGCAGGAACTAGGGAAGTTTGTTATTGTAAGGCTGAGCTTGATATTTGTTTTTTGGGTGTGGCATCTGACATCAAATTTATTGTGTTTTTAATTGACAGGTGTGGTTTGATGGTAGCTGGTGAGTTGTTTTAATTAGCCTAAGTGGTTTGCCATAGCGTTAGCTGTTGCCAGCCTTAGCTATCCTAGCCTGGTTTAGTCAGAGGAGTCAATGTCATTGGTTCGACATCCCATTAGTCCGACTGTCCGCGGTGCTGAACAGCTCGCAGTGGACGTATGGTGTGCCGCGACTGGCTCTGGGTCAGCTGGGAAAGGCTTGAGGCGGAGCAGGCTCACGGCTTATGTGTTTGTCACTTTCTTTTTCATTTTAACCCACACCATGATCTTTTCCCAACCCTAACCAACCAGACCTTAACCACAGGGCATCATGATGATTTCGAAATGGACTTCGGAACAATGGGTTTAATATGGTCAGAACAATGAGATGTCGAACCAGTGGGCTGTCGGACCAATGGGCAGTTCCCAGTCAGAGCTGCAGGGAGAGTCACTTAGTGCTTCTGCTTTTACACTATTATCATCAAGTTCTGCTGCTGCATTTGATGTAAGAATTTTTTGCTGGTCCCTGTCTTCTGCAAGTCTTAGGTTGAGTCTTTATTTGGTGCTTTTTAAATCAAATCAAATCTTTTGAACACATTGCAGTTACTTTGCATTGGCCAGAAGATGTGTGGGCTACACTTTTGCAGTGCAGGTTAGTTGGTAAAGCTCAGCAGACATGCTCTTCTGTTTCTGTGGAGAATAGTCTTGTTTATGAGAACTTTAAAGGAACTATTATTCAAGCTTATGAGTTAGGGCTTACAGACAGCACTTCTACGCCCTTAAAAAGCATTCAACATGGAAGGCTGAAGACCTACCCTCAGTATGTGAATTACTGTTGTTGGAGGGATTTACTGTAGTTTAGTTTAATCAGTCAATGTGTTTGTCACATGAAATCATAAAATATGATTGTAGTAAATTGCAGTTGTCATCCATTTGTACATTCACAGGTACACTGAGGGTAAAAGCTCTTCCTGAGTCTCTAGGTGCTGGCCTGATGTAACTGCTACCTTCTTCGTAATTTCAACAGGGTGAAAAGGCAATTATCTGGGTGGCTGGGACCTTTAATGGTTCTTTTGGACTTGTTTTTGCAGTGGCTGGTATAAACATCCTTTATGACGGGCAGGACAGTGCTTGTAGTATGTTCATCTGAACAAACCATTCTTTGCAGGGCCTTGCAGGGATTCAAAACACAACCCTGGGGTGCTCCTGTGTTAAAGATGATGGTGGAAGAGGTGTGTCTGCCCACTCTCACCTCCTGGGGTCTGTCTGTCAGGATGTCAAGGATCCACATGCACAGTGAGGTGTTTAATTCCCAGCTCCTCGAGCTTTGTGACCAACCTGTAGGAACTGATAAACCCTGAACTGTAGTCAGTAACCAGCAATCTCACACAGCTTTGTTTCTTTTTCAGGTGAGAGGTGGTGGTGTGGAGGATGTGTGCACTGATGTTTTCTGTAGATCGGTTGGGACAGTCGGCAAGCTATAGTGGGTCGTGTGTGCTGGTTAGTGAGGAGCAGATGTAATCCTTGACCAATCATTCAAAGCACTTCATCACTACAGAGGTGAGTACCTCTGGGTGGTAGTCATTCAGGCAGGCTGGTTTTGTTTTCTTTGGCACAGAAATGATGGTTGACCTCTTAAATCATGTGTGTATGACAGACTGAGCCAGTGACCAGTGGAATATTGTGGTGAACACCAGCACCATTTGGTTAGCACATAGTTTGAGGACACACTGGCTTATCTGGTGTTATGACACAGGTCATTATTCTTTTGAGTATTTTCCTTGTTTTGATCTGTGTGACCTTTAAGGTGTTCTCTCTCCTACTGTCTGTGTGTGCATATGTTGGAGTGTGATTGGTTGCTGCAAGGCAGGTGATGAGTGCTGACTGGGCTGGAACAAGAAGACTGCTGACACCGGATTGGCCTACTGTGAGTCAAAGGGTTTTTAAACCTTCAGCAGACAGCAGCTTTTCCCTCCTTTCAACTTTCCACCTCCAACAATGCCAGTACTTAGACTGTGTTTGTAATGTTTGTGTGTGAGTAGTGGTAGACCAAAAAGCTCTTGATTATAGCAAATTTGTGTGTGTATTTTGATAGTTTGGTGAAATAGAAAAGATATTTGTTTGATGTGGAGTAGTGAGTAGAGTTTTGTTTGTCAGTTTACTTGTTAGGATTATTAGCAGGTTTTTCTGGCACTGTTCTGTTAAAAACTGTAAATAGAGCACTTAAAGCAGTTAGTAAGTGTGAGAATCCCTTTTTGTTTGGCTTTGACGTGTTTTTCTCCTGTTTTGGAAGGTATTAATGTAGGTAAGGAAATTGTCTTTTGTTTCACTTTTCTTCATTGTTCGGTAAGTTTAGGGACAATTAGTATATTGTGATTGTGGTTTTGGGCACTGCTCATCTCTGAAGTAAAATAAACTGCTTCTTTGTTGTTTAAAGCACTGTGTAACTGGTCTTTCTTGGGAGTGGGAAGAGTGGGGAGTCACACATCATGTTATGTCAGTTCCCCTAGACCGGGGACATAACACTGGTTCTGCTGCTTTAAAGCACTCCTAGCGTCTTGCTCAGAAAGATGAACCAGCTTGCAACAGACCATTACTCTGGTGGATGAGTTTTTCCTCAGTCACAGAAACATCTGTTAAGTGTGATTCCTTCCCTCATGATCCTTACAAGAAGCCTAGTGACATGCATGCTGACGTTGCAGTGGCAAATGTCTCTTTGTCAGTCAGTTTTATCTCCACCTCTGATCGAACTTGGGCTGGGTTACGACAAAAGAACCTAAATGTGGGATGTAGTAAGGGTGTATGGGATTATCATTTTTTTCCCCCATGAAATTATGAAGTTGTACTTGTAATATGATATTTGTTAATTTAAATCTCTGCACAGTCAATGTACATTGTTTCATCATTACTTAAAGTACACATTTGACTTGTGTACCTAGGAGATATTCCACAAAGCAGGATTACTAAAGTAGCCTAGGAGTGTGATTCATACACAAAAAAGGACGCTAATAGTGAACCAAATTTCAACAGTTTTGAAAAGTTATCTGGCTAACTGTCTAAACATGTTTTGTGAAGTATCAGGTTTGTCTTGGCTGGCTAAAACAAACTTATGACTTCCATGAGACTTCCATATTGGCCTAATTTTTCAGCCCTGGAGGTTGTCGCTTGGGTGAACATCAGGCTGCTGCTCCTCCAGAAAGGCAGCTAGACGGTCAGGGCCCCGTTTCCCAGTTTTGATGTGCCTTAGCGCTCTACGACGGTCTCTAAGATATACCTTAGCTATAGCTAGTGTTTCCCAAACTGTCCCTTAGCGGGTGCTCGTAAGGAAAGCTGCTAAGGTACATTGTAAGTTGGAGCTGTCCTTCACCACGGTGCTGAAATTGTATTAAATTGATCTCACATAAAGATAAATAAATGACATAATATAAAAAGTATTACAATAATAATTTTACCTCCATCAAATATTATATCATAAATGAGGCTATGCCTTTTACAGAACATGTGCTCATGTATTTGAAGCCTAGTCCACACATAGAGGGGTATTTTTAAAAGCAGTGCTTTAAAACTAAATTTCTGTCCAGACGAGCATTTTGGCACAGTTTCAGGAAAAATCCCCGTCCTAATACGCCTGAAGCATATCACATTAAAAAATGACTTATATGCGCATCTGACTTACATGTGCATCCCGTTATAAACAAGGAGACTAATGATGAAGCAGAGAAACGTGACAGACAACATTTATGTTGGTCTGTCTTTTTCCATCATTGTAGTTCAATGCCAGTTTGTGTCTTACATATAAGTTTTCCAAAAAAAGTTCTGTCAATGTACAGACTGCAAAACAATAGGAAAACTTTTCAAGGTTGGACAACCATGATGTATCCCTGTAAAGCTCTGCCCCCTCCTCTATACTCCGGCTTACTGCATCCCCCTGCGGCTCTCTCCTCGCCTCTGAACCGGTCACTCAACTCAGGCTTCTTGGTAGAAGATCTCAGATTAAGCCAGCCTGTTAGCTTCATACATCAGACTTTCCCTTCCAGAAGTCCCGTGGACATTCTCCCGCTCAGCCTGGGCATGGGGGGTCCTCCCCGGGCGGTAGAAGCTGGCACAGAGCGCTCTGTGCTTCAGAGCCCCGTCCGCTGTAACACAGCCATGATCTCGTCTAAAATGACGCAAGCAGAGGTGACTTGCTTGATCACCTATATTGCTGGTGCCACCCGCTTGATTAGTTTCCAGCCGGCCTCATTAGACTTCAGTTTGATCAATTTGTCCATTATCTATCAGATATTCAGTATATAGTGGTAGGGTACAGCCTGTAGCCTCGTCAGAAAAAACATATCCTCAGTTAGTTAGCCCCATTACATAAATGAGCTGAATGTATAAATGAATAAACCTATATATTCATAATATATAGGCAGTAGCTCAGTCCATAGGGACTTGGGTTGGGAAAGTAAATAAACTTAAAACTTAACTATAAACTTATTCAATATTCATTATTATTTTTCATGAAGTTAATTTTAAAATAATGATGTAATCGTGTAAGGAGTCTAGATGTGAATTATGCTGCAACTGTCCATTTAAAAAGCATAATTTTGGCCTTATAAAGCTAAAACTGTGACAGGATGAATGGAGCGCATCAGTAAGGGACAGCTTACGAGTGGTTCAGACTGCCCTTCTTAAGATATACCATTCAGAAGATATACCTTCACTAAGGAGACCCTGGGAAACAGCCTGTAAGCTTACACTACACACACAATTAGCCTACCAAGTCACAGACAAATTCATTCAGTGGTAGCTGAGGCTACCATGCAAGGTAGTCAGTTTTTTTAAGACGACACAAAACAATGGAACAGCCATCAGGAGCAATTTTGGGTTCAGTGTTTTGCTCAAGGATGCTTCAACATGCGGACTGGAGGAGCCTGGGATTGAACTGCTTCCGATTAGTTAAGGACCTGCTCTACCTTCTGAGCCACAGCCGCCCACAATGCTTGCTTACACATCAATTCAGGTGTGGCCCATCCTCCTGACACATCTCTGCCATTCGCACAAGGAAGAAAAAGCATAGAAAAAGCCACAACCAGAATGGGAGAAGTCATTCCAATTATAGTTAGGTTTCAGGGGGAGATTTCCACCTTTCTATGGTTTATTTTTATAGGATGAAATGGAAAGCTTAAACAAACAAACAAATAAGGACCCCCCCATTGGAGTTTTACCCATTTGGTGGGTATACCCATTTGGTGGGTATCAAAAATATATGTAACATTTACAAAAGGCTGTCTGTTACAGATTCTATTTTGTCTTTTGGGGTTCCCATCAAAAATTTCCTTTGAACAAGACAGAGAGTCTACAGTCTTGCTCATAGCTCCATAAGCCTGTACTTGCTGCATATGCTAACATGCTAATGTCCTTAATTTAGCATGTTGATAATGCTAATATTTGCTAATCAGAACTAAACCCAATGTACAGATGAGGGTGATACTACTGTTGGGATCTATGCCTTGCCAAGGGGTCTTACCTTGTAACAGATTTCCAAGTAAAGTATAAAAATGGTTATCATAAAGTAATTAATAATTATTAATAATAATTATTAAATATGTTAAATAATGTGACTTAATTTACATTAAGTCACCTCGACGGGCAACATTCACAAAAGTAAAAACGTTAATTAATGCCAGTTAATGACATCAGTCTCATAAAGTTCACTAAACTATCAATTTGGAATTTTGATTAACAGTTAAATTAATAATCATAACCAAAATAACCATATCAATAGTAAAGGCTGAACGATTTCGGAGATCTTGACATGGCAGAGGTTGACTATTCATTCACTCTTGTGCAATATTAACAGACAGCAAGTATGATTCCAAATATATTTATTCATAAAGAAAACAAAACAAACAAAACACACAAATTCTAACTATCTAATTATTTACAAGCATGGGTGTGTCAAAGATAGCTTCAGATCAGGGGATGTCCACCTGACTGTGTGGTCAGGACAAAGACAAAGGAGAGAATAAGGATTACTGATGCTGTCTTTTTGCACCTGATCTGTGATGACTATATTAATGTCTTTGTTAATACCCGTTACACCAAAAATGTCCTTCCACATAGTAAAAGGAGTCACTAAATCCTTGTTGTGAACTCTGATTTCCCTGCAGAAAAGGCTAATTACAAGGAGAATTTCACTCAAGGTGTTACACTGGTATTACATTAATTCTAAATACATGGATAACTCATTTTAATTAAAAATAGCACTAACTACTAATTGCAACCTTGAGAAATCTTTCTCTCTCTACCAGGATCATCTCAGTTTAATGTCATGTAAGACAAGTCCTTTACATTCACATCTATGCAGACATTTAATGAGCAGCTATTGCTCCTGATTGTGATGTAACACTTTTCACTCACTCCTTGCAACTTCACATAATACTGGTGTTAAAGTCTGCATGGTAATAAGCAAAGTGTGAGACACTAATTGGTTTCACTATGACAGATACAGTAAGAGGTATCACTGTAACAGACACTAAATGGTTTCACTATGACAGATACAGTAAGAGGTATCACTGTAACAGACACTAAATGGTATTGCCATGACGACCACTAATTGGTATCAGTGTGACAGACACTGAGGGAAAGAAGGCACCTGATCTTGTTCTGCAGAGAACACTCAAAGATGGTTGCTAAGAAACAGGTCTTCGATAGTCTGTGTGCGTGCGTGTGTCTGTGTGTGTGTGTGTGTGTGCGTGTGTATGTGTGTAGAGAGAGAGAGAGAGAGAGAGAGAGAGAGAGAGAGAGAGAGAGAAAGAGAGAGAGACAGACAGACAGACAGACAGACAGAGAGAGAGAGAGAGAGAGAGAGAGACAGAAGGGGGTTTAAATAAATATGCTGTGAATGAGACAGAGACTGTATCAAAAAAGAAGGCTCACAGTTGTTTGGGCCTCAAACAATTCACACCCACACCCACATACACACACACACACACACACACACACACACACACACACACACACACACTAAACAAAGTATAATCTAAGGCAGGATTTGATGACTGCAATATTACTGTCTGCTTCTGTGCCTCTCCCTCTGCCTGGGTTTAACAGGTCAGTTCATTCATTCATTGTTCTTAGTTGAACAATGAATTATTTTTAGATATTTAATTCCTTGAGAGAGCTAGAGCTAAATCCTTCCAGCAGCCATTCCTCCTCTGTCGTCCTCTAACATTACCTGTTGTGCCTCTCTCTCTCTCCTCCTCCATTCTTCAGTTTCACAAAGCTCTTTGTCAGTGTATTCTGGCTCAAATAAATAAGGGTGGCCATCGCCTCTCAATGTGGAAAGCCTATATACTAACATTCCACATTTAGGTGGTCTTCAGAGTTTTTGTGTTACCTTATGGTTTACCGTTTACCTCCGCTTCCCAAAGCTTGGCCGAAATATTGCGAGAACAAGCGGCGATCTCATACCTTGCCTGAAATCTCGTGAGAACAAGCCGCAGCAGCTGCAAGGCAGAAAGGGACAGTAACCTGAAAGGTTCATTCATTTATTTTATGAAAGATTTGTAGAATAATGGCTGACTTTTTGCCAGACTTCGACTTTGTGGAGGAGGAATTTGATTTTGTAGAGTTTTATGGCCGCCCTTGTTTATTTTTGCTATAAACGCTAGTGCTGATACATAATTATCAATATAGACCAACAGTTACATTTCACAAAGTGCTAAGTGCAGGTGATATTGCACTATGCCCATGAAGTGCTAAGTGCTGGTATTCGAGTGAAGAATATACTACCTATGATTACATATCTGATTGTTTCTGAGCCACAGTTTTAAGTGACCCTTGAAAATAGTAAAGCTGGAGCTTTCTTTGATTGAGGGTGGTAAGGTGTTCCATAAAGTGCTTCCTCTGAAAGACAGAGCATTTTGACCAAAGGTGGTACATCTCAGCAGCACCTTGCAGTCACCTCTAACAGTGGCACTTGTAGTTCGAGTTGAGGAGTTATCGATTGTCATTTGTTTAATGTGTTCGGGTCAGACGTGTTGACGTGTTGCGGTAAGCAAGTTGTGTCATTTCCGGTGTTTCTGTGACAGCGTCTCTGTACTGCTCTGGTGAATTCTGCTACCCTGCTTTCTCACTTCAGTTGCTTTGACGTCTACTTCAAGTCCTAACCCACACTGGTTCTGTTTAAACACTTATAGCTCTCCTTCTTTCTGCGACCTTCTCGCTAATCTCCTAGCTGTTGTTTGCACGCTCTTAGCGTTGTTAGCTACTTTAGCTTAGCCATGGCTTCCCCTTCTCCTGCTCTTTCTTGTGCCAGATGTTCAGTTATGCCTCTGCCTCCTTTAGCAACAGTGGTAATTGTAATAAGTGTAGCTTATTTGCTGCGTTGGAGGCGAGGCTTAGTGAATTAGAAGCGCGGCTCCGCACCATGGAAAACCATTCAGTAGCTGCGGTAGTTAGCCAGCCCCCTGTAGCCGGTGCGGAGCCACATAGCATAGCCTTAGCCTCTGCTAACTGTCCTCCGGCAACTCCCGTTCAGCCGGGAGGTTGGGTTACAGTTCGCCAGAAGCACAGCTCCAAGCCGAAGCCCACGGCTCACCACCAGCCTGTTCACGTTTCCAACCGCTTTTCCCCACTCAGCGACACACCCGCTGAGGATAAAACTCTGGTTATTGGCAGCTCTATTCTGAGAAACGTTAAGTTAGCAATACCAGCGGCCATAGTCAAATATATCCCTGGGGCCAGAGCGGGCGACATTGAGTCAAATTTAAAACTGCTGGCTAAAGCTAAACGTAGATTCAGTAAGATTGTTATTCACGTCGACGGCAATGACACCCGGATACGCCAATCGGAGGTCACTAAAATTAATATTGCCTCGGTGTGTGAATATGCAAAAACAATGTCGGAGTCCATAGTTTTCTCTGGACCCCTCCCAAATCTGACCACTGATGACATGTTCAGCCGCATGTCATCATTTAATCGCTGGCTGTCCAGGTGGTGTCCAGCAAACGATGTGGGTTTTGTTAATAATTGGCAAACTTTCTGGGGAAAACCTGGTCTTATTAGGAGAGACGGCACTCATCCCACTTTGGATGGAGCTGCTCTCATTTCTAGGAACCTGGCAAACTTTATTCGTAATTTAAATCCCTGACAACCCAGAGTTGAGACCAGGACAGAGAGTCGCAGTCCTAAACGCCTCTCTGAACTTCGACTTCAGTTACCCAGCCATAGTTTTCATAGGTTTATACAAACGGTGTCTGTCCCCCGACCACCTAAATTATTTAAATCTAAAATTAAATAAAGAGGAGTTGTGCATAACAACCTCATAAAAATTAAAAACTCCTCTGTGACAGAAAGACAAAACAGGAGAATTAAATGTGGACTGTTAAATATCAGGTCTCTGTCGTCTAAAGCAGTGTTAGTAAATGAATTAATATCAGATAATCATATTGATTTACTCAGTCTCACTGAAACCTGGCTGTGTCCAGATGAATAGTCTAAATGAATCCACTCCTCCCAGTCATAATAATACCCACATTCCTCGAGGCAGTGGCCGAGGAGGGGGAGTTGCAGCCATTTTTAACTCTAGTCTGTTAATCAGCCCTAAACCTAAATTAGATTATAATTCATTTGAAAGCCTCGTTCTTAGTCTTTTACATCTGACCTGGAAAACCTCGCAGCCACTTTTATCTGTTATAGTGTACCGTGCTCCTGGCCCGTATTCTGAATTTGTATCTGAATTCTCAGAGTTTTTATCCAGTTTAGTTCTTAAATCAGATAAAGTTATTATTGTAGGTGATTTTAACATTCATGTCGATGTTGATAATGACTCCCTGGCTATCGCGTTTATCTCATTAATAGACTCCATTGGCTTCAGTCAGGGTGTACATGAACCCACTCACTGTTTTAACCATACCCTCGATCTAGTTCTGACGTGTGGAATTGATAACCTAATAACCTGATATGATATGATAACCTAAAAGTCTTTCCACAGAATCCGTCGCTATCGGATCATTATCTGATTACTTTTGATTTCTTTTTACTCGATTACACGCCACTCAGCAACAGTTACGATACTAGATGTTTATCAGATAGTGCTGTCGCAAAATTTAAGGAAAAGATTACTTTACTTTACTTACTTACTTTACTTACTTTTTTAACCTTTACTAAAAAAGCCCACCCTGGATCCAGAGGTGTTAGCCAACTATAGACCAATATCTAATCTTCCCTTTATGTCAAAGATCCTTGAGAAAGTAGTCGCAGACCAGCTGTGTGATTTTCTCCAGGATAATGATTTATTTGAGGAATTTCAGTCAGGATTTAGAGTGCATCATAGCACTGAGACAGCACTAGTTAAAATTACAAATGACCTTCTGATTGCTTCAGACATAGGACTCGTCTCTGTTCTTGTTTTATTAGATCTTAGTGCGGCGTTTGACACAATTGACCATCAAATTCTACTGCAGAGACTGGATCACTTAATTGGCCTAAAAGGTTCTGCACTGAGCTGGTTTAAATCTTATTTATCTGATTGTTTTCAATTTGTTGACGTTCGTAATGAATCATCCTTACGTACCAAAGTTTGTTTTGGAGTTCCGCAAGGTTCTGTGCTCGGACCAATCCTATTTACTCTATATATACTTCCTTTAGGTAACATCATTAGAAATCACTCTATAAATTTCCATTGTTATGCGGATGATACACGGTTGTATTTATCGATGAAGCCAGAAGAAAGTAATCAATTAACTAAACTCCATAACTGCCTTAAAGACATAAAAACCTGGATGAGCACCAATTTCCTGATGTTAAATTCAGACAAAACTGAAGTTATTGTTCTTGGCCCCAAACAACTCAGAGACTCTTTATCTGATGACATAGTTTCTCTAGATGGCATTGCTCTGGCCTCTAGCACTACCGTAAGAAACCTCGGTGTAATATTTTATCAAGATTTGTCTTTTAATTCTCATTTAAAACAAACCTCACGGACTGCATTTTTTCATCTGCGTAATATTGCGAAAATTAGGCCTATCCTGACCCGAAAAGATGCAGAAAAATTGGTCCACACTTTTGTTACCTCAAGGCTGGATTACTGTAACTCTCTGTTATCAGGTAGCTCTAGTAAGTCCTTAAAAACTCTCCAGCTAATTTAGAATGCAGCAGCACGTGTACTAACAGGAACTAAGAAACAAGATCATATTTCTCCTGTTTTAGCTTCTCTGCACTGGCTCCCTGTAAAATCCAGAATTGAATTTAAAATCCTACTGTTAACTTATAAAGCTCTAAATGGTCAAGCTCCGTCATATCTTAGAGAGCTCATAGTGCCATATTATCCCACCAGAACACTGCGCTCTGAGAATGCAGGGTTACTCGTGGTCCCTAAAGTCTCCAAAAGTAGATCAGGAGCCAGAGCCTTCAGCTATAAGGCTCCTCTCCTGTGGAATCATCTTCCTGTTACAGTCCGGGAGGCAGACACCGTCTCCACATTTAAGACTAGACTTAAGACTTTCCTCTTTGATAAAGCTTATAGTTAGGGCTGGCTCAGCCTTGCCCTCTACCAGCCCCTAGTTAGGCTGACTTAGGCCTAGCCTGCCGGAGGACCCCCCTATAATACACCGGGCACCTTCTCTCCTCTCTCTCTCTCTCTCTCTCTCTCTCTCTCTCTCTCTCTCTCTCTCTCGTATTCTATTACTGCATCTTGCTAACTCGGCCATTCTGGATGTCACTAACCCGGCTTCTTCTCCGGAGCCTTTGTGCTCCACTGTCTCTCAGATTAACTCATATCACAGCGGTGCCTGGACAGCGTGACGTGTGTGGTTGTGCTGCTGCCGTGGTCCTGCCAGATGCCTCCTGCTGCTGCTGCTGCCATCATTAGTCATTAGTCATACTTCTACTGTTATTTTACACATATGACTATTGTCACACATATATACTGTCAGATATTAATACATACTTTCAACATATTGTACCACAGTAACCAGAACTATAACTATAATATTATTACTTTCATTAACGTTGTAAGCTACGTCATGACCTGCATCTCTCTCTCTCTCTCTCTCTCTCTCTCTCTCTCTCTCTCTCTCTCTCTCTCTCTCTCTCTCTCTCTCTCTCTCTCTCATTGTGTCATATAGATTATTGTTAATTTATTATGCTGATCTGTTCTGTACAACATCTATTGCATGTCTGTCCGTCCTGGAAGAGGGATCCCTCCTCAGTTGCTCTTCCTGAGGTTTCTACCGTGTATTTTCCCCGATAAAGGTTTTTTTGGGGGGAGTTTTTCCTTATCTGCTGTGAGGGTCTTAAGGACAGAGGGATGTCGTATGCTGTAAAGCCCTGTGAGGCAAATTGTGATTTGTGATATTTGGCTTTATAAATAAAATTGATTGATTGATTGATTGTGGTGGAGCCAACCCACCAGACATTATATATGAAACAGACCACTCTGAATTTTTTGAAATTTTCAAAGTTTAGTAGCTTGTACTTTGGAAGGATGGCACAATGATGATATGTTAATTGCTTTTTGTCCAGGAGTTTTTATCACTTTTTTTATAGAGTGTCAAAACTGAGCACAGGAGGTTGGACCCAAAAGCACGACCAGAGAGAGACGTTTTAAGTCAACACACACAGTTTATTTAGCACTTCAAAAATACTGAATAGGGGTTCCTGGGGAGCTGGCAGGCCCGAAGGAAACAGGCTGGGGATCCAATGGGAGGGGTCAGGTGAGAAATGTTGGTCAGGCAGGCAGAGTCAGAACCAGGAATCCAGAGGGTAATTCAGAGGTACAGACTAGAGACAGGCAGAGGACGGTTAGTGAGGCAGGCAGGGTCAGAACACAGGTTGGGCAGGAATCCTGGCAGAGGTACAGATGAAGAGCAGACGAAACAGGGTTACTGTGAGAGCAGGCAGGATCATACACAGGATGAACAGGGAACTGGCGACGGTACTGAAAGTGAACAGGCAGGTCTCAGGAAAGAAGTCACAAACAGATCTCTCACAGGAAGGCAGGCAGAAAATGCTGGTAAGTATCTCTCTCTGGAATCAATAACAAACTGGCAACGGAGACAGGGGAACACAGAGCATAGATACTGCAGGGAGGCAGGTTAACGAGACATAGTTGAAACACATTAGGGAGGAGGGAGGCAATCACACAGGAGGAAGTAACGACACCAGACATGACACAGGAGGGATAATACCAAAATAAAATAGGAAATGACAAGACAAACACAAAACACTAACGTCTGGAGGAAGTTGTGACACTAAACCCCCCCCCCCCCCCACCCCCTGGACACCAAAACCTCTGTCGGATGAAGAACATGGTACGTTGAACTCCGGGGTGACAGGAAAAGCAAGAGGTGTGGGCCCAGTAGATGACCTGGGAGCGGAGAGGGACAGGCACAAACAACCGGTTGGGCGGAACACCCTCCGGGACTTGACAGTTAGTTAGGGTGTGTTTTATCTTTCCGTCTATCTCCCAGGTGATGGCCCCAATGACGCAGGAGGCAGGAAGAATGGGAGAATGATCAGGCTCAAATGTCTCAGATGACGATTGCTAGAGGGCGTTGGGTTTTCCGTTCTTGGAACCAGGTCTGTAGGACAGATTTAAGTGGAATTGGTTAAAGAACAGTGCCCACCTGGCCTGATGAGAGTTGAGCCTCTTGACGGTTCTCAGGTACTCGAGGTTCTTATGGTCGGTCCAGACCAGAGCGACCTTGATGGCCAACAGCTCTCGGTTTCCCACATCGTAGTTCCTCTCCGCGCTGGAAAGCTTCTTTGCGAGGAAGGCGCATGGGTGGGACCTGTTGTCAGCAGGAGAGTGTTGGAAAAGACCCCCACCCCAGTATCAGAGGCGTCCACCTCCACCACGAATTGCAAGGCAGGGTCAGGGGTGGAGAGTACAGGAGCCGAGGTGAAAGCCTTCTTGAGGCGTAGGAACGCCTCCTCAGCTTGGGAGGTCCAGGAGAACAGAACCTTGGGCGAGGTAAGCACATGCAAAGGGGCGGCAATAGAACTAAAATTTCTTATAAACTTGCAGTAGAAATTGGCAAAGCCTAGGAAATGTTGTACCTCTTTTCGAGACGAGGGGGAAGGCCAATCTGCCACAGCGCTGACTTTCTCTGGGTCCATCTTGACGCTTCCTTCAGTGATGATGAGCACCAGGAAGGAGACCGAGGACTGGTGGAACTCACACTTCTCAGTTTTAATGAAGAGTTGGTTCTGGAGGAGGCGCTCTAGAACCTGACGGATATGATGGACATGGGAAGACTCGTCGGGGGAGAAGATCAGGATGTCATAAACGAACACAAAAACATTGAGCGTATCTCTGAGAACATCATTAACTAGGGCCTGAAAAACTGCAGGAGTGTTGGTGAGACCAAACAGCATGACTAGGTACTCACAATGACCGCTAGGGGTGTTAAGTGCGGGTTTCCATTCGCCCCCCTCCCTTATTCTTACTAGGGGGTAGGCATTACGAAGGTCCAGCTTAGTAAAAAATCTTAGCACCATGTAACAGTTCAAAAACCGATGACATGAGAGGGAGGGGGTACCTGTTGCGGATAGTGATGTTGTTGAGACCTCGGTAATCAATGCACAGACATAGAGAATTGTCCTTCATGTCCACAAAAAAGAAACCAGCGCCAGCAGGTTAAGAAGAGGGGCGAATAAGACCAGCAGCCAGGGACTCCCGGGGTGAAGGTCGATGGCGCAGTCATGAGGGGGGAGAGCAGTAGCCCGAGACTTATTGAAAACTTGTTTCAGGTCATGATAACAAGAGGGTACCTTATGGAGTGTAGGAAAATCCTTTTCCAGGTCCAAAGGTTCACCAGGAGGCACCAGCCAGGAGACTTCGGGCGGCGATGACTGAAGCGGGGAAACCACCCCACAGGCCCGGGAGCCACCAGGACCCCAGGCTAGGATCCGTTCTGTTTCCCAGTCCACATGAGGGTTGTGCAGAATGAACCACGGGTGGCCCAGGATAAGTGGATGCATCGTGGAGTGATACACATAAAAGGTTAAAAATTCTAATGCTGATCAGGGCCTCCATGGGACGTTGGAGCCGAAACAGACGGAGACCCAACTTCTTGGCTAGGGAGGAGTCAATAAGGTTAGTGTCAGACCCTGAGTTGACTAACACGGGTTGCTGGAGAGAAACAGAGAGGGAGGACAAGGTAACTAGAGGTTGCAAATGAGAAGGATTAGAAACAGTCACAATGCGGCTCACCAGTGCCCTCTCTCTCACTGGTGAGCCTGGGCTTTCAATGGACATGAAGCAATTTGGTGACCCTGTTTACCGCAGTAGAGACAGAGTCCCCCCCGGTGCTCCTCAGCGGTCAACCTGGTGCGGCCGACCTGCATGGGCTCCTCCGGGGCCACAGGGGGACCCAATGAGACAGACAAGGGACGAGAAACAGGAGGAACCGCCACTGCCGAAGAGTGCCCCTCGTGGAGTGGAGGAGGACGTTGGAAACGGGTTCTGGATCTCTCGCTCTCTTGATCAGAAAGGCGCTTCTCAATCTTAATAGTCAGTTCAATGAGGGAATCCAGATCCGGAGGGAGATCCAGTGGAGCCAGCTGGTCCTTGAGAGGCTCACATAGACCCTCAAGGAAGGTGTCGAACAGTGCGGGGGGCTTCCAGGAGCTCTACCTCTCCCCTGCCTACGTCGTACCAATGCCTGGGCTGCCTCACGTCCGGGGGTTGTGTGCTGGAAGATCTGGGTCAAGGCCTTGGAAAATTGGGAGAGGGACTGACACACTGACGAAGAGCGACCCCACTTGGCGGTAGCCCAAGCCTCAGCCTGATCAGACAGGTGAGTGATGATATAGGTGATCTTAGCTCTGTCTGTGGGGAAAGCATCTGGCTGGAGTTCAAAATGTATCTCACACTGGGTCAAAAAAGTCTTACAATCTCCAGACTCACCAGAGAAACAAGTGGGTTGAAAAAGGGGGGCGCAGGACGTGTACTGGGCTGAACTGGGCCTGCAGTCACCGGGTTAGACCGGAGTGGGAGAGGACTGAGGAGGCTCACCCTGCCGTCTGGACAACTGTTCCACCAGCTGAGCGAATTGGGAGCCAAATGACGTCATTATTTCCTCCTGCCGGGTCTGCAGTTACAATAGCTTGTGACAAACAAGGTTGATTCTCTCGTCCTGACGGTTAATGTACTGAGCCGAGGCAACGAGGGCAGCACGAACGGCTTCTGGGTCGGCTGGGTCCATTTTTTGGCCAGTTTGTACTGTCAGAACTGAGCACAGGAGGTTGGACCCAAAAGCACGACCAGATAGACACTTTCTAAGTTAACAAACACAGTTTATTTAACACTTCAAAAATACTGAATAGGGGTTCCTGGGGATCTGGCAGGCCCGAAGGAAACAGGCTGGGGATCCAACGGGAGGAGTCAGGCGAGAGACGTTGGTCAGGCAGGCAGAGTCAGAACCAGTAATCCAGAGAGTAATGCAGAGGTACAGACCAGAGACAGGCAGAGGACGGTTAACAAGGCAGGCAGGGTCAGAACACAGGTTGGGCAGGAATCCTGGCAGAGGTACAGATGAAGAGCAGACGAAACAGGGTTACTGTGAGAGCAGGCAGGATCATACACAGGATGACCAGGGAACTGGCGATGGAACCAAAAGTGAACAGGCAGGTCTCAGGAAAGAGGTCACAAACAGATCTCTCACAGGAAGGCAGGCAGAAAACGCTGGTAAGTATCTCTCTCTGGAATCGATAACAAACTGGCAATGGAGACAGGGGAACACAGGACATGTGTACTGCAGGGAGGCAGGTTAACGAGACACAGGTGAAACACATTAGGGAGGAGGGAGGCAATCACACAGGAGGAAGTAAAGACATCAGACATGACACAGGAGGGGTAATACCAAAATAAAACCGGAAATGACAAGACAAACACAAAACACTAATGTCTGGAGGAAGCTGTGACAGAGAGATTCAACTGGATTTTGTGCCATAACTCCAGTTAGGGACCAACTTGTTATACAGTAGTCTATGTGTGAGAGTATCAAAGAGTGGTGGAAAGCAATAGCAGCACCATCAGTCAGAGAAGTCCTAATATGTTTAACATTATGAAAAATGAATTTAATGATATTGGAAACTTTTTTGATATGGCTCTTAAAACAAAGTGTGGAGTCTAAAATGAATCCAAGGTATTTGAACTCTGTGACAAGTTGTAGTTCATGCTTACCCAGAAATACATTAGAGTGAGACATTTTCAGTGGTTTCTTAGAGAACATCATGCATACGTTTTTTTTTTTTTTTTTAAATATATATATAGTAGTAGGCAGGATCTTAAGAGCCAATCCTGGATATGGGTCATTGCAGAAGTGAGAATACAAGCAGCTTCATCAGCATCTTTTGTTGCAGTAAAAATTACCGCATCGTCAGCGTACATTTGAATATTAATATTATTACATATATTTGGTAAATCGTTAATAAATAAAGAAAACAAAATTAGGCAGAGTACAGAGCCTTGTGGGACCCCCACTGGACAGTCCAAGTAAGGGGATTTGATTCAGTCGACCATTACACACTGAGAGGTAAGATGACATCCACCTGAGAGCTTGGGTGAAGAAATTGAGCCAGCAAGACACGGTGGTCGGCTGTGTCGAATGCTTTCCGTAAATCTAAAAAAACAGCACCAACACAGTTGTTTTTGTCTGTTCCTACTTTTACATTCAGTTAATTTTATTACATATTGTAATAGCCCCCAGACGACACTGAAGAGACCCTTTAAAGCTGGAGGATTTTTATAAAAACACAAGTTCCCATTGCTTTATCAGTCCATGTACTTCGCGGCCATTCGTTCTTCGTTTCGAAATAACAAATTGAAACACGGAAAACCAACCATTATCCATTTGTTGTTTTGAAATGACCAAACCGAAAAGGAAAAAAACGATCCGTCTCGTTTTTTATTTGATAATAAAGAAAAGAAAAACGGAAAACGAATTGTTATCCGTTATCCATTATCTGTTACCCGATTTAATTTAGGAATTTCAAAAAACCTTGTGGGAGCTCCTTTCTCTATTTTTTGTTCGTTTCTTCTCTGTGACCAGTAAGTTGCATTCATGTGGTGTCAGAATAATCAGAAAAATGACTTTCCGACTGGGAAAATACACACGAACACCTGCTCATGTCGGAAAAACAACTCTGAGATAATTTTGGAACAGGAGTTGCCGACTTGACTGAAATTGACGTCACTTTCACAGAAAACTGGTGGACAAAAGGAACCACGATAGAGGAATGTGTGGAGGTGGTGTGCTGAGCAGGGGCTTGTCAGGGACTTTTGTCCTGATAGCCAACTTCCAGTTGAATTCGCCCAAGGCATTACTGAAGACTATTTCTTTAATCATCTGATGACGCAATATAATAACATGTATAGAACTTACTGTGTATTTGCCCCTCTCCCCCAGACTGGAAAATCTTTCAGCCGAAAATTGTTCACTGGATATCTGTCCACAAAAGGAGTTTAAGCTTCTCAGGGCAGAGTGGGCAAAATGTTGTTCATCAACCCTACCACACTGAAAGACAGCGGGTAAGGTCAATAGTATTGTTTTTTTTTCTGCATTTCAATCGAACATATACTATTTAAGGATTTAAAAAAAAAAAAAAATAATGTAGTTTTTATATTTTACGGTGCCAGAAATCTTCACCCCATCCCCTGCAATGCCGAACACATGCGTCACAAGCTGCATGTAGATCAGAATGAGAAGCTTGTTATGTTTGGAGTGACCCATGTAATGGCTATCGATGGTTTCAGCAAGAAGGTTGTCAGTCATTCCACTATGCCAGTAAAGAACAACATCATCATTTATGAGGAAGTGTACAGGTAAAATAACTTAACTATTGTTATCATCATTAAATTTTGTCATAATAAAAACATGTTGTTGTGCACTTGTTTTTTTTAAATTGTCACTTTAGGAACCTATGGGTTAAATAAATCCTAATTATAAATAAATGGGTTTAATATGTTTAAAAGGTAATATTTTATGTTTGTCTGTCTGTTAATCCTCAGACCTGCTGAGCTTTCATGTGGACTATGGGACCAGGTCAGAGTTGACTGTGGGACAGAGTTTTATCTAATGTCATTCATCCAGGAAATGCTGGCAGAGCACAGACACAATCTTCAAAGGCTGCCCTACCTCTAGACACCTTCTACAAGGGTGTCAAGCAATCCTGGTGTCTTGCAATTAATGCACACTTTTAATGAGAGCATGCAGACTGACACTATCCTTAAAACCTACACAGAACCATGTGATATAGAGAATGTGGGTTGAGGTGAATGCATGAGTCAACTACCCGTTGAAGACAGCTTTGGTACAGCTGGTGGACCAGGAAGAACTTGACATGGAGGACAGCTTATCCAAGTATTTTGTGTCAAACCTGACCTGCCAGATGGCTGAGACTGGCCTCGCCAATGTCGTAGCAGCTTGGAATGCACACAGGATCCCAGGTATGATTCATTTTCTTACTGGCTGTAAAGTTCCAATTTTGTCTGTTTTCAGTTGTGATCCAATTCCTGAATTTGGATATCTGCCAATACTGACTCCAGAGCTCTTTTTTCTTGAATGTAGAGTATAGTTTTGCATTGGATTCTCAAAAACTGAGCATAAATACATCTAAACAAGAATGAAACAGCAAATGAAATTAAGACTGGAATTTGAATGGAAAAACTGCTCGACTTGAGAAATCTGTTAACTCACAGATCTCTCAACTGATGATTTGACTATTCAACCTTTTGACTCTTAAGAGGACAGCCCTGTTGCCACAGACTGAGCATTTAAAATGGCTTCTCACCTGTGTCTGTTCAAGTTTTTGACAAGAACATATATTTTACTACAGACTGAGCCTTTAAATGGTTAATCTCCTGTGTGGACTCTAGTGTTTTTTCAAGGTTCCTTTTATCACTAAAACTGTTACCACAAACTGTACATTTACATTGTTTCTGCACCTTCATGTGGAATCTCATGTTTTTTAATGCTTCCCTTTACACTCCAAAACAAATTTGTAGGTATATGAATATGTGCTCTAATTGCAGATTTGAGGGTATCTGCATCTAAATCGGGTGACTGCAGGAATGACAAACATCTGAATGAGTATGCAGCTAGCAAATTCTAGGAGCACTAGACAAAATCATTAATAATACTGCAAATTTAAATTCTTGCAGCATTATTGATCAAAGAATTCAAGTACCCTCAAATTAAAACTGAAAATCTGCACTTTAAGTTCATATTCAATATTGACAACTCCAAAATGCTCTGAAGGATAGCTAAAATAATGATTTTGCCATGAAAACATTCGACTTATTTCACTACTCATTGTCTTGTCTTGCAGGAAAGGGAGTCCCAAATGAGCTGGCTAAAGAAAGGTGTCCTGCCAAACTTGCTGAGGATCTCTTGCCTGTTGGTGGTGTTGCAGCTGACCTGTATCAGCAGGAGGTGGGATCCATTTGGGTCCATTTATGGATGTGATCCTTTCCTGTCTGAGGAAGCCCAACTATGGACTGAAACTGACTTTAATTCCCAGTTCGACTTGCTGTCACTACACCAAAATGTGGTTCACAACAACTATGGCCCTTTCAAAGATGCAGTTAGGTCTCTTATTGAGATCACTAGAAGATTTGTGTGACCCGTTACAGTTAAATGCATGGTCAGAAAGAAGCAGCTTTCTTTTTTCTTTCAAAAATAACTTTTATTTTAAACATTTTAAAATCTGCTAAACCTTTTTGTAAAGCACATTTAAAAACCTTTTAATTCATTTGCAAATAAACAAATTGCACTTGCAACCTTACACGATTTTCTTTTTTGGTCATGTAAACAAGTCAGTTGTTCAGAGGAATGCTGTAACTCTCTTTTTTCCTTGAAAAGTTTTGTGGACTAAACCCAACCTTGAACCAGCAGAGTGGTGAGTAAATATGTTTTTAGGTGAACTTATCCATGAACCTGGGTATCATACTCTTCTGTTAATCTATTTGAACTACTTCAGTGAACTTATTTTGAAGAGGTAAATTGCAGTTACCAGACAACTTGAGAAGATTGCTGTGGTTGTTCTGTTCCTACACCATGTTTTATACAGCTAGTACACTGAACAAAAATATAAACGCACCACTTTTGTTTTTGCTCCCATTTTTCATGAGCTGAACTCAAAGATCTCAAACATTTTCTATATACACAAAAGACCATTTCCCCTCAAATATTGTTCACAAATCTGTCTAAATCTGTGTTAGTGAGCACTTCTCCTTTGCCGAGATAATCCATCCCACCTCCCAGGTGTGGCATATCAAGATGCTGATTAGACAGCATGATTATTGCACAGGTGTGCCTTAGGCTGGCCACAATAAAAGGCCACCTAAAATGTTCAGTTTTATCACACAGCACAATGTCACAGATGTCGCAAGTTTTGAGGGAGCGTGCAATTGGCATGCTGACTGCAGGAATGTCCACCAGAGCTGTTGCCCATGAATTGAATGTTCATTTCTCTACCATAAGCCGTCTCCAAAGGCGTTTCAGACAATTTGGCAGTACATCCAACCTGCCTCACATCCGCAGACCACGTGTAACCACACCAGCCCAGGACCTCCACATCCAGCATGTTCACCTCCAAGATCGTCTGAGACCAGCCACCCGAACAGCTGCTGCAACAATCGGTTTGCATAACCAAAGAATTTCTGCACAAACTGTCAGAAACCGTCTCAGGGAAGCTCATCTGCATGCTTGTCGTCCTCATCGGGGTCTCGACCTGACTGCAGTTCGTCGTCATAACCGACTTGAGTGGGCAAATGCTCACATTCGATGGCGTGTGGCACGTTGGAGAAGTGTTCTCTTCACGGATGAATCCGGTTTTCACTGTTCAGGGCAGATGGCAGACAGCGTGTGTGGCGTTGTGTGGGTGAGCAGTTTGCTGATGTCAACATTGTGGATCAAGTGGCCCACGGTGACGGTGGGGTTATGGTGTGGGCAGGCGTATGTTATGGACAACGAACACAGGTGCATTTTATTGATGGCATTTTGAATGTACAAAGATACCGTGACGAGATCCTGAGGCCCATTGTTGTGCCATTCATCCACGACCATCATCTCATGTTGCAGCATGATAATGCACAGCCCCATGTTGCAAGGATCTGTACACAATTAATGGAAGCTGAAAACATCGCAGTTCTTGCATGGCCATTATACTCACCGGACATGTCACCCATTGAGCATGTTTGGGATGTTCTGGATCGGCGTATATGACAGCATTTTCCAGTTCCTGCTAATATCCAGCAACTTCGCACAGCCATTGAAGAGGAGTGGACCAACATTCCATAGGCCACAATCAAAAACCTGATCAACTCTATGCAAAGGAGATATGTTGCACTGCGTGAGGCAAATGGTAGTCACACCAGATACTGACTGGTCCCCCCCCCCCCAATAAAGCAAAACTGCACATTTCAGAGTGGCCTTTTATTGTGACCATCTGTGCAATAATCATGCTGTCTAATCAGCATCTTGATATGCCACACCTGTGAGGTGGGATGGATTATCTCGGCAATGGAGAAGTGCTCAGTAACACAGATTTATACAGATTTGTGAACAATATTTGAGGGGAAATGGTCTTTTGTGTATATAGAAAATGTTAGAGATCTTTGAGTTCAGCTCATGAAAAATGGGAGCAAAAACAAAAGTGGTGCGTTTATGTTTTTATTCAGTGTATGTTAACGTAGTTAAACAGACAGCCAAAATCGATTTTTACAAGCCAGGAAGCGAGCGCCTTGCTGCTTTTATTGGCCACAATCTTCAGCATGACAGGTGAAAATTACGAGTGAAACTGTAATAAACAAAAAAAAAGACATATTTTAGCTGTTACAACAAAATTACTGTATCAATCAATCAATCAATCAATCAATCAATCAATCAATCAATCAATCAATTTTGTTTATAAAGCCCAACATCACAAATCACAATTTGCCTCACAGGGCGTTACAGCAGATGACATCCTTCTGTCCTTAGGACCCTCACAGCGGATAAGGAAAAACTCCCCAAAAAAACGGGGGGAAACGGGGGAAAAAAACGGTAAAAACCTCAGGAAGAGACACTGAGGAGGGATCCCTCTTCCAGGACGGACAGACGTGCAATAGATGTTGTACAGAACAGATCAGCATAATAAATTAGCAGTAATCCGTGTGACACAAAGAGACAGAAAGAGAGAGAGAGAGAGAGAGACAGAGACAGAGAGAGATGCAGGACAGACAGTAATGACAGTAGCTTCCAACAACATTAATGAAAGTAATAATATTATAATTATAGTTCTGGCTACTGTGGTACAATATGTTGAAAATATATATTAATATCTGATAGTGTACATATGTGATAATAATCATATGTGTATAATAACAGCAGAAGTATGACTAATGATAACAGCAGCAGCAGGAGGCATCTGGCAGGACCACGGCAGCAGCACAACCACACACATTACACTATCCAGGCACCACTGCAATACGAGTAAATCTGAGAGACAGTGGAGCACAAAGGCTCCGGAGAAGAAGCTGAGTTAGTGACATCCAGAATGGCTGAGTTAGCAAGATGCAGTAATAGGACACGCGAGAGAGAGAGAGAGAGAGAGAGGAGAGAAGGTGCCCGGTGTATTATAAGGGGTCCGCCGGCAGACTAGGCCTAAGTCAGCCTAACTAGGGGCTGGTACAGGGCAAGCCTGAGCCAGCCCTAACTATAAGCTTTATCAAAGAGGAAAGTCTTAAGTCTAGTCTTAAATGTGGAGATGGTGTCTGCCTCCCGGACTGTAACAGGAAGATGATTCCACAGGAGAGGAGCCTGATAGCTGAAGGCTCTGGCTCCTGATCTGCTTTTGGAGACTATAGGGACCATGAATAACCCTGCATTCTCAGAGCGCAGTGTTCTGGTGGGATAATATGGCACTATGAGCTCTCTAAGATATGACAGAGCTTGACCATTTAGAGCTTTATAAGTTAACAATAGGATTTTAAATTCAGTTCTGGATTTTACAGGGAGCCAGTGCAGAGAAGCTAAAACAAGAGAAATATGATCTTGTTTCTAAGCTCCTGTTAGTACACGTGCTGCTGCATTCTGAATTAGCTGGAGAGTTTTTAAGGACTTACTGGAGCTACCTGATAACAGAGAGTTACAGTAATCCAGCCTTGAGGTAACAAAAGTGTGGACCAATTTTTCTGCATCGTTTCGTGTGAAGAAAGGCCTGATTTTCGCAATATTACGCAAATGAAAAAATGCAGTCCGTGAGGTTTGTTTTAAATGAGAATTAAAAGACAAATCTTGATCAAATGTTACTCCAAGGTTTCTTACGGTAGGGCTAGAGGCCAGAGCAATGCCATCTAGAGAAACTATGTCATCAGATAAAGAGTCTCTCAGTTGCTGGGGCCAAGAACAATAACTTCAGTTTTGTCTGAATTTAACATCAGGAAATTGGTGCTCGTCCGGGTTTTTATGTCTTTAAGGCAATTATGAAGTTTAGTTAATTGATTACTTTCTTCTGGCTTCATCGATAAATACAACTGAGTATCATCCGCATAACAATGGAAATTTACAGAGTGATTTCTAATGATGTTACCTAAAGGAAGCATATATAGAGTAAATAGGATTGGTCCAAGCACAGAACCTTGCGGAACTCCAAAACAAACTTTAGTACGTAAGGATGATTCATTATGAATGTCAACAAACTGAAAACGATCAGATAAATAAGATTTAAACCAGCTTAGTGCAGAACCTTTTAGGCCAATAAAGTGTTCCAGTCTCTGTAGCAGAATTTGATGGTCAATTGTGTCAAACACCGCACTAAGATCTAATAAAAAAAGAGAGACGAGTCCTTTGTCTGAAGAAATCAGAAGGTCATTTGTAATTTTAACTAGTACTGTCTCAGTGCTGTGATACACTCTAAATCCTGACTGAAATTCCTCAAATAAATTATCATGGAGAAAATCACACAGCTGGTCTGCTACTTTCTCAAGGATCTTTGAAAGAAAGGGAAGATTAGATATTGGTCTATAGTTGGCTAACATCTCTGGATCGAGGGTGGGCTTTTTTAGTAAAGGTTTAATTACAGCTACCTTAAAAGACTGTGGTACATAGCCTGTTAATAAGGATATATTGATCATATCTAAAATATGAGTGTTAACTAAAGGTAAGACCTCCTTAAGTAGCCTAGTTGGGATGAGGTCTAAGAGACACGTTGATGATTTAGATGAAGAAATTACTGTGGTCAATTCTTGAAGAGAAATTGGTGAGAAGCAGTCTAAATATATATTAGGTCTTACAGCTGTGTTTGAGGTTAGATAGGTGCTATCTGAGGACAGGAGGTCACAAAATTTTGCCTCTAATAGTTAGAATTTTGTCATTAAAAAAGCTCATAAAATCAGTACTGCTAAGGGCTAAAGGAATATTAGGCTCAATAGAGCTTTGACTCTCAGTCAGCCTGATTACAGTGCTGAAAAGAAACCTGGGGTTATTCTTGTTTTCTTCTATTAATGCTGAGTAATAGTTTGCTCTGGTATTGTGGAGGCCCCTCTTATACGTTTCGAGACTGTCTGCCCAGATTAAACGAGATTCTTCCAGTTTGGTTAATCACCAATTCCTTTCAAATTTTTGCGGTATTTGTTTTAACTTACAGGTTTGAGAGTATGCATGTATGAATTTAACACAGCTGGTTAATAAGTGCTAATATCAATTTTCAACACAATATATGCTGGTCATACATTAACATGCAAAGTTATCATTAGCATCATTAATGTTAACCGAAATTAATTATTAACTTCCCTCTGCACACACAACTATTCAACTGTACAAAAGAAGTAAATAATGATCAAACTTACAGCCATTGCTTTCGAGGGTATGAAAAGAGTTGAAGACAGAAAAAAATTTCACCATGTGCTTCTCTGTTTGTTCCCAATGAAGACTGCTGAGTAATGGAGCTTATTTATCCCACAATGCATTGCTTACATTTCAAAATAAAGTTTTCACATTCTTACAATGTATCAAAAAAGCACATCATCGGTTTGCTACAAATTAAAGCACAAGCAATGGATACTAAAACTTCTAACATGAAATTAAAGCATTAACTCAAACTGAGGGCAAAACAGAGGTTATGACAGTTAAAACAGTCTCAGGCTGTTATAAAACATCAAACATAGTTTTAAACATGAACAGGTAAAACTTATTGCAAACCAGAGGTAGCAGACGTGATTGAACACTTAGTGCAAACCAGATGTAGTTAGTCCTCTTCAGGGACAGCTGCAGACACTTTACACAAAACAGAAGAAAGACCCTTAACCTGGTGGACCTTGGAGTGAAACCCTTCTTCTCTGCATTTCAGACAGAGATCTGAAGTTAAGATCCACTGCTCCACACACATTTTGCATCCAGTCAGAGACTCACAGGAAACCATAGGCTGCTGCATTACAGCTGTAAGGTTTAAACAAAGAAAAAATATGCAAAAAAGAGCATCTACTGGTTGCTTTCAATATAAAATATGAACATTAACTGAAGGCTATCTTTTGTACTGTACAATAACCTATTACCTATTCCTGTTACATAATCATACTGTACCTCTACAAACCATACAGGTGAAGGCGTCCTTTATAGGGTGCAGAGAGGCAGATGCTGCTGCGCTTTTGGCTTTTGCAAGCTCAGACAGCTGGGTTATTGCTGAAGTGATGTCTGAGAGGCTCTCGGCAGCTTTCTTCAGGTGGTCAGTGTTACCAACAACCTCTTCTGCTTGAGACCTTCGACTTAAATGTAGGAACAGAAATATCATTCTAGATTTTTTTAATGGTGTAATGTTTAAAAATCTTTCTAAATGTTTTACTCAATAAAAGCATCAACCTATAAAACATTATCTTAGAAACTCAAAATATCAAAATACTGTATAATGTGTTGGGCAAATTGTCTTAAATCATAATGACTTTATGCATTATCAAGACAAAAAAAAGGATTCTACCAAATGAAGTTCAAATGCTAATTATGTATGTGAACCAAAATATGAGTTCAGATTAAGTTCAGTCACTTGCACACAATGGCACACTTTAGCTGTGACCACCAAGTAAGTCTTTGCTAGTCAGTCAGTCCGCAAAAAGTTCACCACCCTATAGGGAACAGTTTTCATCCTAGGAGGCTGAAATTTGGCATTGAGGTCAAGTGTGTGTTCATGCCAAATGGCCAAAAGGGGGTGGTGGCAATTTTAAAATGTAGGGTGGGCTGCCCCTGCTTTCCTACATTTCGGAAATTCACATTATGTAGTTGCAACTATTGCAAATTAATGCTTTTTTTTTTTTAATTAGATGATTTTGCCTTCACATCAAATGTTGTATTACCTTTCTTTAGCTCTTCTTCCATTCTGGAACTCCACAAAGTCAGAGTCAGAGATGGCATAGACTTTCCTGGAGTTTAAGGCCCAGAACTTGAAAACTTAAGAGTCAGAAAACATTTACTTCACTTAATAACAATGCATTTAAAATCATCATTAAAATTAATTAGAAAACCACACATTTTCTGATTATACAACTTACTTCTTGAGCCTTCGCAGTCCACAATTTCATTAAATTGGCTGTCTGTCAGGGTAAATGATTCATCAGAGTTTAAGGCACGACGACAGAGCACTGCTTTTGAGTCGGAAATTTACCTAGATTTGCAAGAAAGATGAACATTTCACCTTTTCTCCAACTGGGGCGCTACTTGATGACATCATTAGGGTGGCTGGCTGTACATTATGGTGTATTTCGAATTCTAACAGGCTCAGACAGCATGTGCTGTTTCTGACTTGGATTGAGGTTGGTTTTATTCATCAAAACATTCAAAATCCTTACTGTTGTACTGCACAGCCACCCAAATGGTGTCATGAAGCAGCGCAGTTGGTGAAAAGCTGAAATTTTGTTCATTCTTAAAGCAAATCTAGCTATAGTTCTGACTTGAAAGCAGTGTCCCTTTCTTGTCTGAGGTGAAATGCAAATGAACTAGTCATATGGAACTATGGACGGAACTATGTCTCAAGGTGAGGCTGACTATATGTAGCCGGTAGCGCTCAACCTCTTCCACAAGCTCCGGCTCCTTCCCCACCAGAGAGGTGACCCATGTCCCAAGAGCCAACTTCCGTAGTCGAGAATCGGACCGCAAAGGCCCCCGCCTTGGTCTGCCGCCCGATCCACACTGCACCGAACCCTTCTGGATCCCTCTGCGGGTGGTGGGCCTGCAGGGGGACGAGCCCATGTAGCCGGTTCAGGCTGGGCCCGGCCGGAACCCATGGGCGAAGGCCCGGCCACCAGGCGCTCGCCCACTGGCCCCAACCCCAGGCCTGGCTCCAGCGCGGGGCACTGGTAACCCTCCGGGCCAGGTGTTTTCCATCATGAAGGGTTTTTTGAACTGTTCTTCATCTGACCCTTCGCCCAGAACCACTCTGCCATGGGAAACCCTACCAGGGGCAAAATGCCCCCAATAGCATAGCTCCTAGGGTCATTAGGGCACTCAAACTCCTCCACCACGATAAGGTGATGGTTCTCGGAGGAGTTTTTAAAATTACCAATAACGGATAATGGATAATGGATAACAGATAATGGATAATGGATAACATAATTATCACATAAAAAAATGGGAGACGGATCTTTTTTTCCTTTTTTGTTTGGTCATTTCAAAACAAATAACAGTGGTTGGGGTCCGTATATCATTCGTTCATTCCATTTTTAATTTAAAATAAAAAAACTAATAAACGGTTTGTTTTTTCATTATTCATTTAATAATCAAATTCATAAATACAAAAAACAGTTTGTTTTTCTTATTTTTGATTTTATGCTCACATCAAAAATAGCAAATCGAAAAATGGGCCACAATTGAAATTTGATTTTGATTTTTCATTTGATCCAACTTGCGTGACCCGGAACTATTTTCTACGGAAGCACATTGCGTTCACTGGATAAAAAAAAGAAAAATTAGACACCTTATCTCGTAATTACAAGATAAGGATCTTGTAATTATGAAAAAAGATCTCGTAATTAAGAGATAAAATTTCGTAATTATTAGATCTCGAGATAAGATCTCATAATTATGAGATCAGGAAAGGTGCCACATTGGCCACTGCTTTGCTCAGAACCACATTCTGTACATCCATTAAAGGGGGGGTCGGAACTACTGTAACCAGCTGCCACTCGGGTGGTGCCATCTTGACTATATCCAATATCTTTATTTTAATGTGTAGGCCTATATATTGTAAATTACGACGGAATATTAGGTGTATGACAGAGTATTAGGGCCACATTGAAGAATAAAAAAAATAGGAGATTTCGAGAATAAAGTTGAAATATTACGAGAAAAAACTTGTAATATTTCAAGAATGAAGTCATAACTGAGAAAAAGTCATAATATTACGAGAATAAAGTCGTAATATTATGAATTAAAGTCATAATTTAATGAGATTAAAGTCATAATATCATGAAAATTAAGTCATAGTTTTTGAGGAAATAACCAACAACAAACAGAATGTCATGCCGTTGTAAGTAGCCTACTTAATTAGGTTCGGGAACCGGCACAGTGCCGGTTCTGTGTCAGTCGAAATGCGCTATTTGTGACTCCGGGCCCAACTCTGCCACTGATTGGCCAGTCTGACATTCTTCATTATGCATATAGAGCGTTAGTGAAACACATAGGCCTTACAGAAACATGCGTTTCTTTGGGGACAAGTTAGTGGTCACGTTACTCGTTCCACAGGTGAAGGACCCTGGACACATACAGTAAATACACCGGTTGTAAGTAACTTTTAACATACATGAGTCTTTGTGAATCTTGGCTCTTGTCCCCTAACTAACGCTTGTTTCTGTTTCAGTAACAATATTTTCACCCGATTAAGTCACATCCCGCTATTTCCCGTTATTTCCTCTGTAAACCTAACAGCAGCCTACAAGCATGCTGTGTCAATAAATCAGCTCAGACACTGTATTTAGCCTAATAACATCATGCTACAGCAGTAATAACGTCAGCTTTAGTCAAATGGCTCTAGCTCTCCTAGTAAATGTCATAAACTCTGGACACATTTTCCCTGTATGTTGACATGATAATGGCCTTGTTTCCCAGATCGCTCTTAGCTTAAGAAGATCTTTCACTAAGAAGGAGTTGTAAGATCGAGCTGACCCACACTTAACCAGAGTTGGGTATAATGCGTGACAAAGTAATGCGTTAGAGTACTTTGATTACTTTTTGCAGTAACGAGTAACCTAACGCATTAGTTTGCTGTTTGAGTAATCAAATACTTAAGTACATTTTCAAACAAGACATCATTTACTTCTGTTACTTTTAGAACGCTGGTCCTTCAGCTCCAAAACAGCAACGGCTGTCGTTTGGTTCTAATAACGGAGATAACGTTAAATCTATCAGTCTGAAAGAAGCCACGGAGCTTGTGGCTCGCTACGTGGTCGGAGAAATGCTGCCGTTGTCTACGGTGGAGTCTAAATAGATGGAGCAGGACTCGCTGACAGACATATTTCAGACTCAGGACTTGCATTATGCCTGGTACACGCTACACACTGGTACTCACCAATTATCCCTGGTCGTCTTTCATGGCGTGTGTGATGTCATCAGGTTATTCTTGTCTTATTTTATTACTTTTACTGTTATTTGAGTCACTGTGTCTCTTCATGTGCCAGCTGACATGTTGTTGTAGTCACCTAAAAGCGTCAGCAGATGGCAGGAGCTACATTTGAAGCACCATAAGTAAACTATAAAGCTACTGTATCTTCCATAGGAAGTTCTGACAAATGTTTCAGAATAAAAGCCTATTTAGAAAATGGAGGGATTCTCTCAGCTGAGGTTATAAGGGCTTTTAATTTGAAACAAGTGTTGAAATGATGGCGGGATATGTTAACTTTACAAAAGACAACAGAGCAGATAAAAAGTAAATATATAAACACACAGAGGGATTAATAAATAACGGACTGTCTATAATGTAGTCTGTTTCAAATGAAGCTGGGAGCCTCTGCAGTTGTGGTGAGTAAAAGCCCTGCTGCTATTTGTTAATGTTATTACTTTATGTCAGACCGTGGGAATGTACCATTGTTTGCTAGCTTGATGCTAATGACAGTAACGTTAACTCGGCGTGAAACAGCAGAGGCACTTTGTCAACCCGCTATCATTTCCCCCTTTTACTCTGTGTGGCAACATCCCTAGAGGAAATTTTAAAAATGCTGGGGTGTTGTCATACAGTTGTCTATGGAAGCAGATCGTTCTGTGTTTCTACTGGTCAAAGTGACGGCTGTGATGGGAGAATTGGATCTCAGTGAAGGGCAAGTGGTCCATAACTTTAATTTTGGAGACAAAAAAAAAAAATGTAGGCTTAGCGCCCTGTGGTCCATTGCCCAATAGGAAAAGGGAGTAATGTTGGAAGTACTTTTAAAGTAATTGAGTTATTTCATTCAGGGAGTAACGCAGTAAAGTAACTGGTTACTTTTTAAAAAAGTAACGCAATAAAGTACTTTGATTACTTTTAAAGTAACCCTTACCCAACACTGCTCCTAACACTCTTCTTAGTGACCAAAAGCTCACAGATCCAGCTGTGGAAGGCATATTAATATTACACTAAGCAAGGTAATGTTAAAACAGTGTGCGCCATATATATTTATATTTTATACTTCAGATTTATATTGTTTGGCATTAATTGGTGACAGAAAAGAATGAATTTCATTCTGCAGGGAAACGCGTGTCCTTACTGTGCGTATTGAATCTTAAATCTATGTTTTATGAAGACCCTGTGTGTGCTCAAATGTGTGGCACAACTTACGCACCGGGATCTGGCAGAAGAAAAATAATAAGACAAAAAATAAGTAGGCTGTGTGTGACTTATGTGCAGATGAAGTGGTGGGTGATCGATGTGCCTGACATCAATTGATTTAGTTTCAGCACTGCGGTAGTGGCCAGCTCCTGTTAAGAGTTTCTTAAAGAGCGATCTAAAGTAAAATCTTAAATGGATGCAGAAAGTGAAAAGAAAGCAATAGCCTAATTTAAAAAGTTGCCTCTATTGAAAATGCATTTAATCTGTGATTCAATTTGAAAACTATAGTCTGGTGACCTGTCCAGGGTGTACCCTGCCTCTTGCCCGATGTCAGCTGGGATAGGCTCCAGCCCCCCCGCGACCCTCAAGAGGATGAAGCGGTTAGAAGATGAATGAATGAATGAATTTGAAAGCTATTTCTCAAGACAAGTTCTGTGATTACCTTGTCCGCTTTCATTCTGTTTATATCTTAACAGGAGCTGGCCACTACCGCGGTGCTGAAACTAAATCAATCGATGTCAGGCAAATCGATCACCTACCACTTCATCAGCGCATAAGTCACACACATATTTATTTTTCGTCTTATTATTATTTTTCTTCCACCAGATTTCGGTGCGTAACTTGTGCCACAGCACTGAGCACACACAGGGTCTTCATAAAACACAGATTCAAGATTCAATATGCACAGTAAGGACACACATTTCCCTGCAGAATGAATTCTTTTCTTTTCTGTCACCAATTATTGCTAAACAATATAAATCTGAAGTATGAATTAGATCAAAATATATACGGTGCTCACTGTTGTAACATCTCATTGCTTAGTGTAATACTCCGTCGTAATTTAAAATATATATACATTATAATAAAGATATGGGATATAGTCAAGATGGCACCACCCGAATGGCAGCTGGTTACAGAAGTTCCGACCCCCCTTTGTGGATGTGCAGTATGTGGTTCTGAGCAAAGCAGTGGCCAATGTGGCACCTTTCCTGATCTCGTAATTACGAGATCTGAGATAAGGTGTCTAATTTTTTATTTATCCAGTAAATGCAATGCAATTCTGTAGAAAATAGTTCCGGGTCACGCAAGTTGGATCAAATGAAAAATCAAAATCAAATTTCAATCGTGACCCATTTTTCGATTTGCCATTTGTGATGCGAGCATAAAATCAAAAATAAGAAAAACAAACCGTTTTTTGTAGTTTTGAATTTGATTATTAAACGAATAATTAAAAAAAAAAGTTTTTTCGTTTTTTGATTTTAAATTGAAAATGGAATGAACGAATGATACTCGGACGTGGCTGGTTTTCCGTCTTTCAATTTGTTATTCCGAAACAAAAAAGGAATGGCGGCAAAGTACATAGACCCTTATCTGTTCAGTGACCCAATTCATCTTGCTTTTTATACAAATTTTTATGCAAATTTTAACATAGAACCTTATGAAATTTTGGTCTTAATTGGTCTTACTGAAGGAGCTCTTTTTAAGTATTTAATACTCACAGCCTTCAGAGTATTCTTTTAGAATACTGCATTTTTATCCTAACCTAACCCAGAAAAATAACACATGGTAATGCTATTGACACAGATAGTTGATGTCTCGAGGAGACTTAATCGAATTGACAACATTGACAACAAACTCTAGGAGTTTGTTAAAGTATGACCCCTGTAAACGACCAAAAATACACAAAAAAGTGCATTAAATTCAAAATGGCTGACTTCCTGTTGGGTTTAGGATACGGCTCCAGAGACTTCTTTGTATATCTTGTGCCTCCCAATTTTACATCTAGGTGAAACGTACCCCGGGGGCTATTACGTGGAATTTTTGTAGGGGATGCTACTGAGTTATTTTATTCACACCCAATAAGGAGATCCAGAACAGATGTAAATTTATCTCTAGTTCTGATGTGTGTGCAAAATTTGATCTGTTTTCGGGCATCTTTAGGCCCTCAAAAAGCAATTCATTTGATAAAATAAGAAAGAGAAAATAAATATAAAAAATTCTTCAGTCTCAAAAGGGTCCTCGCACAGTGGGTGCTTGGGCTCGAAGGGTGTTTTCACATATAGTCCTTTTTAAACAAACCGAACTCAGCCCTTTTAAAGTGCACCAAAAAGTGGACCAACAGAAAAGGTACTCAGTTCTTTTTTGTTCACATTGTCAGTTAATTTGAAAGAGGACTCTCTTCCTCTGATGGGGCCTCAGTCCTCTTTCTGTTCAAACTGATATTTATTGACATTTAAGTTTTGTTATTACTTTGACCTGGCACTGCAGTGTGTTTATGAACCCCTTTGCTTTCCGATGAACTCAAATTTTGAGGAAATGCTTAGCGTTCCTGTGTGCTGTAAACTGTTGCCATTTGATGTATGCTACATTCCATATCTGGTGACGTGCAGTATCTTCCGTGAACCAAACTACTCCTCATCCTGCATCCTTGCAAGCATTACAAGACGATTTTCCAAATGTCTCGGTGCAATAGCATGTGAACTGGAGGGCTAAATACAATGGCAAAGAGCAAAGCGAACCTGGAGTGCTTTGTGTTCACAGTGCACAGGTTAAGTGAACTGCACCGCAGATGTTAAGTGAATTAAACTCAGACCACCTCATGGGGTGGTCTGAGTCTGGTTCGCTTCAGAGGGGTCTGAGTTCTGTTGGAGTTTTCTCAAATGCCCCAAAAATGCTGATTCACCGCTCTGAGTCAGTTGAGAGGGCTGAAAAGGACCAAGTGTGAAAATTTCCTAAAAAGCAAACATTGGTGAATGTCAGCATCTTCCTGAAAACTTCAACAGTGCCTTAAGAAGAAGAGAGATTTCATAATGGTAAATTAATGGCTCAGTGTTGTGTTTTTTACATCACTGACAGATGACCTGACCACACTTTTGGTCTAACACCTCTGTTAAGCTCAGTATACACTGCGTGACTTTGGGCTGTCTGAGAATATAATAACAACATAAAAGAAATGTGGCGATATCTTCAGTCATGGCTCTAAAATGCACAGTGAGATAGGTTCAAGGATGGTGGTTGTCACAGTCTTGAGATCAAAGACAGCCTGGGATACATTCTGTCAGTGTCAGAAATTTGGGATGACCATCTCACTGTGTGACTGCTGCTATGACTAACCAACTAATAGAAATGCAGCATGAAATGATGACTATGTCTGACTATGTGTATGACAACCAGAAGACAATCTGGGCCTGGAATAACCCTTCCACCAAACTTTAGATGAGTGGTAAACTGATCTGTAGAAATTTTTGGTAGTTTTAGTGGTTTCAGCTGTCTTGCTACAGTACACAGCTACAAGCTAGCTTACACTTCTGCCACTGTTCACCAGAGTACCTGCCTGTCATCACAGCTGCAGACTGTGGCAGCAGCAGTCACTTTTAAAAATGCTTTTCCATCTGGGGGAATGCTCTTGCAGGTTTGTGGCTTTCACAGGGTGGTTACCATGTAGCAGTGTGATAGCAGCTTTACCTGACCTCACTCAGACTCCTGGAAGCAAAATGCCTAATGTCTAGTGAGACTAGTTATAATGTAGAAAAGGACAGACAGTCACTACGCGGCTATAAAAGGAAAAGGTCTGTTAGATAGGTGCATGCACTATACTGCAGCTACTGTGTTGCCAGAGCAAATAAGACAAATCCACCTCCGACCACAGGTGAATTTTTTTCCAGGGGGTCTAAACCAAAAATCAAAAACATACACTGAAGTATCACACCATTGAATTCATGAAAAGAAAAAGTGCTGAGTTGAATGAACATTTCTAATAATGTAACATGCTCAGCTGAAGTGAGTTGAGGTACTTCACTTAGTAGTATTTTATTTAGGAGGGGGGATATAGTATTACATTGATATGTACTATGTGAATGTATGTATTTTAAGTGTAATATGGTACATTTCAAATTCACTTAGCACAAAAAAGGCTAAGTGAACAGGCTAAAAGCCATATGACTTTGCCTCCTTGTTGCTTGCACTTCTCTTGAGAGATGCACATTTATAAATAAAAATTGATTGATTGATTGATTGATTGATTGATTGATTGATTGATTGATTGATTGATTGATTGAAGATGACTTAAAAGTTGGGGATGTCTTTGCCAAGTCTCTCCTCCATAGAGAGCATGTCTGATGCATTGAGACGATCCTGTGACACTGTGTTCCTGAAGTTGGTCTGAATTCTATTCATTGTTGAGAAGATCTCTGAGAAAGTTGTTCTCCATGAAGAGCTGGTACAGAGCGACAGCAATCAATCAATCAATTTTATTTATAAAGCCCAATATCACAATTCACAATTTGCCTCAGTGGACTTCACAGCATACGACATACAATAAGGAAAAACTCCCCAGAAAAACCCAGCACCACTGCATGCAACATTAGCTTGTCATTGTATGGTATGTAAGCAAGTGCTTTAGTTTAGCCTGTCTCACTTCATGATTTAAAATCACTTACCTGTGATAATTAACATCCTTCGTTTCTTCCTACATGATTCATTTATGACATTCTTTTTTTGTGATCAATTTTTATTTATTCATCGCTTATATAATAGGGGAGGAGCATCCCCACAGCCAAAGAAAAAAAACAATTATTTACATACTGGGGAAAACAAAAAAAGAAGAGAAATCTTCACATCCATGAAACCAGCAGAGCAAAACACCACCAGCTCCGATGCCTTCTCCCCCCCTCCTTCCCACACCCTCCCGCTCCCACCAACCCACTCCACCCCCACCCCCTGCACCCCAGCATGATGGAACCAAGGTAAAGAACCATGGAAATAATAACTAAGTAAATATATAAAAATTAAGACCAAAAAAAAAAGGGAAAAGACACAAAACACACACACGCACACCATTCCCAACCCCCTCCCCCTGCCATCCAGGAATCCCATGACCCTCACATTCACTGAACAGACCTCTCTCAGACATAAAAAACAAACTGAACAACTGCTATCTCCTCCATCATGATGATATCCACAGAGACAGCACAGCATATACATAAGATATATGTATACAAATGAGATGACCGTTATGTGCATGTGCAATATGTACATAACATTCTGAACATAAAACTTAACAAAGAATATGCAAACCATGAATGAGCTGGACCTTAAATATTTACAACATGTCAGTAATTTTCTCTAGTAACGCTGACCAGCAATTAATATTTGATGTTTTAGCATGATGTAAACGAGCTGTAGAAAGCTCCAACTGCACAATATCCCGGTAAGCAAAAAGCCATTCCCTCACCAACAGTGCATGTGGTGGTTTCCAACAACAGGCTATCATTCTTGTAGCGGCTGTAAAACCAGCCAACATAAGACGCTTATTATTTATAGTTAGTTTTAAAGACGAGGTGTCATTAAGTCAAAGCAAACACTGTGAGTGAGGAATGGCCTTTCCAATTATATTAGACATGAAACACGAGACATTGTTCCAAAATCTATTAACCTCCAGACACTGCCAAACCATATGATAGAAAGTAGCAATGGTATTGTCTGGACAAAAATCACAATATGGATTATCTCTGAGTTTCATTTGTTGTAATCTTCGAGGAGTTAAGTAAGACCTGTGAATAAATTTATAATGTATCATTTGATGATCCAGATTTCTGGAAGACAAGGATACATTTGACCATATAGTGTGATCCGAGGAGGTGTTAATATCCGTCCTCCAGAGTCTTTTAAGTGATAGAGGTTTGTTTGAAGCTTTAGTTATAAATTCATATAGGTCAGAGACAATACCATTATTTTTACCTTTGGTGTCAAAAATAACATGAAGAGGATGATTTCCTAACTCAGTGCCCCTTGAGCACGTATTGCTGCCCGTGGGAACTGCCCATTGGTTCGACATCCCATTGGTTCGACATCCCATTGTTCCGACCATATTAAACTCATTGTTCCGAAGTCCATTCCGAAATCATCATGATGCCCTGTGGTTAAGGTCTGGTTAGGTTTAGGCACAAAAACCACTTAGTTAGGGTCAGGAAAAGATCATGGTGTGGGTTAAAAAAAAGAAAGTGACAAACACATAAGCCATGAGCCTGCTCCGCCTCCAAGCCGGGCTGTCGAATCAATGACATGGACATGCTGCCTGTAACTGTAAATAGAAATAAAAAGTGCCCCAGTAGATTATGAGACCGATCTAAGTCATGGAATTCACGAAGGCCCTTTCTCCCTTTGATGTCTTTAAAAACACAGACTCCTTTATCCTCCCATTTTGGAAAAACAATTGGCTTCTTCTCGATTAGAAGAGAATAACTATGAAAAATAGGAGATCGAGCAAAAAACTTATTGCGAAATTTAGCAAATTGCTGGACTTTATGCCATACAGTGAAAAGATATGAGATTATTGGCCCAAAATGACGTTTTACTGTCCTATGAGGTATATTGGAGTATATCAAATTAGACAGGTTATGTGGATATGTTAAATGCTCTTCAATGGGGCACTATGACACCAGAGTCTCTGAGTTCAACCAAGTAATAAGTGGACGCAAAACAAAGCACCATGAATACCATTCAAAAGTGGGCACTTCAACACCTCCTGATGATTTATATCTTTGCAGAGTAGAAGCTTTGATTCTGGGTTTCTTTTTGTTCCACAAATAAGTGCTAATAACAGAATGCAGTTTCTTCCAGTAACCACCCGGTGGAGCTAGAGGAATCATGGAACTGATGAAATTGATGCGAGGCAATATGTTCATCTTGATGAACGTCTGGACTGAAAAGAAGTAGGGAGCATACCCCATCTTTTCAAGTCGCCATCAATATCGTTTAAAACTTTATTATAGTCATCAGTATTTAGTGAGTTGAGGGAGGGATGGATGGACACTCCTAAATATTTAAATTTACCAACAACTGGAATATTAAAGAGAAGTGTCTGATCACCCAGTCCACCCAGTAGCATTAAAGCTGATTTTGTCCAGTTTATTTTACAACCTGAGATACTGCTAAAAACCTCAAAAATTTTAAAGAGATGTGGGAGGGATTTAGAGGGACTTTTCATAAAAATCAAAATATCATCCGCATACAGAGAAATATAATGTGGTGTACTGTGAATGATGATTGGTTCAAGAACCTCCGACTGTCGTATTGCCTGAGCAACAGGTTCCAGAGATAGACAACATAAAAGTGGAGATAAAGGGCAGCCCTGACGAGAGGATCTGGAGACTGGAAACCTAGATGAGCAGGTGTTGCCCGTTATAACAACTGCAGAAGGGTTAGCATACAATAACTTAATCATAGAAATAAAGCTATCACTGAAGCCCATGTGTTTGAGTACAGACCATAAATAACACCATTCCAACTGGTCAAAGGCCTTCTCGGCGTCTATTGAAAGAATGGCACTTTGATCTTCTGAACCTGAGGCTGAATCTATGCTAAGAAGTAAGCGACGGACATTACCAGAATCTAGTCTCGATTTAATAAACCCAGTTTGGCCCTGGTGGACCAAATGGGGCATGTAGCGCTCTAAACGAGTAGCTAAAACTTTAGCGTAAAGCTTAACTTCACAATTCAGGAGACTTAAAGGCCTATAGGAGGAGCAGTCATTAGATGGTTTGGCCTTTTTTAGTAGAGAGAGATGATTGTGACATTGGAACTAACAGAGAAGGAGCCTTTATTAATAGAAAAATTAAACATATTCAGCAACAGAGGACCGAGTTGAGGCCAGAAAGCATCATATAATTCTGGTGGTATCCATCCAGGCCCAGAGATCTGCCTCCGTTCATTGATTTAATGGCTTTCCTTAATTCTTCTAAAGTGATAGGTATCTTTAACTGACAAATGGCCTCCTGGGGCAGCTTAGGTAGATGTAATGGTTTAAGGAATTCAGAGCAGATTTTGTCATCATGAAGCACCTCTGATTTATACAGATTTTGGTAGAACAGTTGAAAAGTTCTATTAATCTTTATGGGATCAGATGTTATGTCCCCCTCCTTTGTCCTAATTGCTGATATATTTGCTAGATTATCAGTTTTCCTTAGTTTACGAGCAAGCAAATGGCTAGGTCGAGCACTGTCCATATAGTAATTCTGCCTAGTGCGTTGGATAATAAATTCCGCTTCCCTTCTTAACAGGCTATTAAGTTCATCAAGCAATTTCCGTCGCTTACAGATGTTTTCACAAGAAATATTTAACATATCTCGCTCAAGTGCTACAATTTCAGATTCCAGAGATTCAGTGCGATGTTTTCTAGATTTATTGAGATTTGATGCAAATGATATAGCTTTGTTTCTAATGCAACCTTTAACCGCATCCCATAACACACAAGGATCATCAACTAATGGGCTATTTATTGTAATGATTTCATTCAATTCAGCCTCAAGCTCTCGTCCAAAAGTGTCATTCTGAAGTAGAGACGTATTAAAACGCCAACAGACGGCCCTAGATTGAGTAGCTCTTAATGAAAAAGTACATAAAACAGCCCTATGATCAGATAATGAGATTGGAGTCATTTCAGTTCTGCGGATATCACTGAAAAGAGTTTTGGATGCAAAAATATAGTCGATTCTTAAAAAAGTCTTATGTCGAGCGGAAAAGAAGAAAATTCTTTAGTAGAAGGATTCATCATACGCCAAATGTCAATCACACCATGATCAATAGAGCATTTCTGTAGTGCAACAGATGCCAGTCGTTGATCTCTGCTTTCTGTTACTCCTTTTCTATCAATGTCATGGAGCCAAACAGCATTGAAGTCACCCCCTATCAATAGCTGATACTTGGAAGATCTATTAATAAAGAGGCCAGTGAATCATAAACATGCTGGTCAAAGCAATTTGGAGCTTAAACGCAGATCAGAACAATTTTAATACCATTATAAGCTATTTTGCAAAAAGTGATTCGACCATCATCAGATCCCACTGTGCCCAAATTAGTATAATTTAGGTTACGTTTTGCGGCTACAAAAACCCCTTTGCTCTTTTTGGTGTAACAAGAGGAGGCAATCACATAATATTTATTCTTAAATCTATGTGAGGAAAGTGTGACTCCTTTATAAAAGCGAAGTGGATATTCTTCCTATAAAGGAGCTTCAGAGTACTTGTATGCTTCTGGGGTGAATTAAGGCCCCGTGCATTCCATGACAGAATATTAATATTGTTCATGTTTGTTCAAATTAGAGTTTGACATACAAATACAAAAAAAAAAAAAAAAAAAAAATCCAGTTTGGTAGGATTGGGAATACAAGTGATACCTGGACCAGTGCCCCCCAAATTGATAAAACTTGGTCTTAGTTCAGTCTTAACATTTTCGGAGCTTATTTACCAACCGACGCTTTAATCTTTCTCCAGGGAAGCAATGAACTGTTTGGCCTCGCTCAGCTACTGAAAGGTGTAGGTGTACCTTGCCAGGACCAAGCTTGGATAAATATCCAAGCCGATGGCACCTCATCAGCTCCGGCGGAGTGGGTCCGAGGGCAGGGAACGATTCGGCAATCTTCTCCGTCAGGTAAGCACAAGCATTCGTGCTTTCGGCTCCTTCTTTGAGATTAAATATGAGCAGTTTATCCCTGCGTGCTGTTGACTTTTCCACATTAGCGACATGCACCTGAAGATGAACTGTTTCAGTGCAGATATTTCTTATCTCCTCAGTGTGGCGTGACAGAGTAGTATGCATTCTGTCAATTCGTTTCTCAAGTCTGTTGAAACGAGCTTCAGGTCTCTCATCAGCTTCGTTGAAGTACTGTATCTTGCCATTGTCCCCTCCATTACCTTTCCCAGAGCCACGTTTTCCTCACCTCACTTTGTGAAGTTGAGCCGTCATGTCTTGCTTGGCGGCAGTAGCTTGTCTTGTTTTTCCCATTTACTTTGGACTGCAGTTTGAAAAGTTCAATTATATGCAAACAGAGTGAAAAACTGACTGCACAGCCATTAATTTTCCAAAAATTTGTGGAAGGTGGATGCTGAGGATTACTATGCTGCCGCCATGACACCGGAAACCCACATCAACTATCAATATTTATGACATTCTGACTATTGAATCAATGACAGAAAGTAAGTGCCTGCTGCTTCTTTATGTTTATATCTTGTGTGTCAGCACACATTGTAAGTGCGCAGCATGATAAGAAATATTCCAGTAGTATCCCAATGAATATATTGCAATTGACTGGAGGAAGTGTTAAGTTAGTTACTGTTGTCTGTCATATGTTTAAGATAACAGTAGTTCTGTTTATGCTGGTGTGAAGACTGAGGTTAATAGCGGCTCCCTGTGAGGAGAAATGTCAGTTGTGTGTGATGCCATTATAGCATCCTCGTCGTGTCATTGTTGTCCCTTGTAACCTGGTTAATAGATTTGTTTATTTCTCTGAAGAGTAATATTTTCATCTGGATGTAACATTAGGCCACTGTTCTGTTAAAGCCATAGTTGGTAATGTTGGAGAGCTAGCAAGATTTGAAAGCGGCACCTCCTCTAAGCTCCACCCCCTGCTCCCCCTCCCATCAGTGCTCCATCCAAAGCCACGAACCCAGACATGCCTGAATGCGCATCCTGCAGTAGGAGTCATCAGCAGAGCAGAGGAGAGCCGAGTAAAATAACAAATCCCCCCAAAGCAAACAAATAATTTCCTGTCCAACAGAAAGACAGCTACCTCTGTATCACTTTTCAGGCCCTTCAGCTCCCTCAGTTGTCTCCACCGTTCAAAAGCTGGACTGCTGTTGATGTCTGGTTTGTCCTCTCACTTCATCCAAAGCCTTTTTCATCACAGCCTTTTCTGCCTCTGACTTTCTTTTCTCAGCCTGTTTAGTGGGGTGAGCAATATGAGACATGAAGGCATCTGATTTGTTCTTTCCATTCGCACCAAATGGCAGAGATTGGTCAGAGTTTTTACAGGCCTGCAGCTGCCACAGAGGTCTGTTTTTTTTTTCATTCCTTTTTGTGAACACATTATGTATTGACTACTCTCAGGATGGAAGGACCATTTTTCCCAGTATAACAAAAAGTGTTTCTGAACAGGATTACCAACTATGGCTTTAAAACTGTTATTTCAATGCTTATTAATATGCTTGTGTTTGAATGAGTCTTGGTTTATGTCCTGTTGCTGTCAACGGTCAGTGCCTAATGGTGATTTAGTTGTTATTCCGGACTGATATTGATACTCAATGGCGGTTTTGGGGGGGGGGGGGGGGGGGGGGGGGGGGGGGGGGGGGGGGGGGGGGGGGGGGGGGGGGCAGCGTAACTCTGAGTCCCCCCCCCGCCGAAGAGTCAGAAGGGCAACGCGGAACTAAAATGTCTCAACAGGCTGCCGGTCGGACCACTTGAAGCAGCGCACCCACCAAAAACATCAGTAGAGAATTGTGTGGCTGTATTTAAGTAAACTCTGAGCCTGCACGGCAACACACAGCACCATTGAAGAAAGCTCTGAAAACTGTTTCTTTCTCATTTAGCTCATGGTAGTTACATGTCACATCATGTTGATGTAGCGATGTGAAATACGATCCGGAGTTTTCATGGGTGTTTTATTGTGAAAATTGACCGGATGCTCTCGTCGTCTGACTCATCTGGTCTGTGCAAATTGACGTGCTGTCGCATGGCGTCAGTCAGAAATAGACCCATGTTATTCTCGGAGCGGAGCGTCGAGCCGCTTCTAGGCCGCAGCTGGTGGAGTAGCTTACATTGACTTAAATGGCTGCTATTAGCTCCAGCACCCGCGTCTCGCTGTAACTGTGTTTGTGAGTAAGAGAGTTTTAAAAGAATATTTTGTCTGCACATGATTTGAAATAATAAAATAGCCCTCCAGAGCCAGAACAGTACATCAGTCATTTTTCTTTTGATTACTGAAATGTTAAACCACTCCTGAGCCATAGTTTAAGTGTAACCCTTCACCATAACATACCACTAGTGTTTTTATCAGTAAAAATAGAACATTTTCAACACATAAAAAGCACAAAGATGTTGAAATCTAGGCATATTCTGCCATCATAACTTGGCTCTCAGAATTCACCAGATTGATGCCTTTAAATCAAATATATTCAAAATTTTCTCCCGGGGGAGCACGCCCCTGGCCCCCTCTACACGGTTGGATGCAGTCTCCAAAAATCCTGTGGGAAACACTTATATACAGTACAGGCCAAAAGTTTGGACACACCTTCTCATTCAATGCGTTTTCTTTATTTTCATGACTATTTACATTGTATATTCTCACTGAAGGCATCAGAACTATGAATGAACACATGTGGAGTTATGTACTTAACAAAAAAAGATGAAATAACTGAAAACATGTTTTATATTCTACTTTCTTCAAAATAGCCACCCTTTGCTCTGATTACTGCTTTGGGGCAGCGTAACTCTGAGCCCCCCCCCCCCCCGCCGAAGAGTCAGAAGGGCAACGCGGAACTAAAATGTCTCAACAGGCTGCCGGTCGGACCACTTGAAGCAGCGCACCCACCAAAAACATCAGTAGAGAATTGTGTGGCTGTATTTAAGTAAACTCTGAGCCTGCACGGCAACACACAGCACCATTGAAGAAAGCTCTGAAAACTGTTTCTTTCTCATTTAGCTCATGGTAGTTACATGTCACATCATGTTGATGTAGCGATGTGAAATACGATCCGGAGTTTTCATGGGTGTTTTATTGTGAAAATTGACCGGATGCTCTCGTCGTCTGACTCATCTGGTCTGTGCAAATTGACGTGCTGTCGCATGGCGTCAGTCAGAAATAGACCCATGTTATTCTCGGAGCGGAGCGTCGAGCCGCTTCTAGGCCGCAGCTGGTGGAGTAGCTTACATTGACTTAAATGGCTGCTATTAGCTCCAGCACCCGCGTCTCGCTGTAACTGTGTTTGTGAGTAAGAGAGTTTTAAAAGAATATTTTGTCTGCACATGATTTGAAATAATAAAATAGCCCTCCAGAGCCAGAACAGTACATCAGTCATTTTTCTTTTGATTACTGAAATGTTAAACCACTCCTGAGCCATAGTTTAAGTGTAACCCTTCACCATAACATACCACTAGTGTTTTTATCAGTAAAAATAGAACATTTTCAACACATAAAAAGCACAAAGATGTTGAAATCTAGGCATATTCTGCCATCATAACTTGGCTCTCAGAATTCACCAGATTGATGCCTTTAAATCAAATATATTCAAAATTTTCTCCCGGGGGAGCACGCCCCTGGCCCCCTCTACACGGTTGGATGCAGTCTCCAAAAATCCTGTGGGAAACACTTATATACAGTACAGGCCAAAAGTTTGGACACACCTTCTCATTCAATGCGTTTTCTTTATTTTCATGACTATTTACATTGTATATTCTCACTGAAGGCATCAGAACTATGAATGAACACATGTGGAGTTATGTACTTAACAAAAAAAGATGAAATAACTGAAAACATGTTTTATATTCTACTTTCTTCAAAATAGCCACCCTTTGCTCTGATTACTGCTTTGGGGCAGCGTAACTCTGAGCCCCCCCCCCCCCCCCCCCCACCCCCCCCCCCCCCCCCCCCCCCCCCCCCCCCCCCCCCCCCCCCCCCCCCCCGCCGAAGAGTCAGAAGGGCAACGCGGAACTAAAATGTCTCAACAGGCTGCCGGTCGGACCACTTGAAGCAGCGCACCCACCAAAAACATCAGTAGAGAATTGTGTGGCTGTATTTAAGTAAACTCTGAGCCTGCACGGCAACACACAGCACCATTGAAGAAAGCTCTGAAAACTGTTTCTTTCTCATTTAGCTCATGGTAGTTACATGTCACATCATGTTGATGTAGCGATGTGAAATACGATCCGGAGTTTTCATGGGTGTTGCTCTGATTACTGCTTTGGGGCAGCGTAACTCTGAGTCCCCCCCCCCCCCCCGCCGAAGAGTCAGAAGGGCAACGCGGAACTAACCCTTTGCGCACTCTTGGCATTCTCTCGATGAGCTTCAAGAGGTAGTCACCTGAAATGGTTTTCCAACAGTCTTGAAGGAGTTCCCAGAGGTGTTTAGCACTTGTTGGCCCCTTTGCCTTCACTCTGCGGTCCAGCTCACCCCAAACCATCTCGATTGGGTTCAGGTTCGGTGACTGTGGAGGCCAGGTCATCTGCCGCAGCATTCCATCACGCTCCTTCTTGGTCAAATAGCCCTTACACAGCCTGAAGGTGTGTTTGGGGTCATTGTCCTGTTGAAAAATAAATGATCGTCCAACTAAACGCAAACCGGATGGGATGGCATGTCGCTGCAGGATGCTGTGGTATCCATGCTGGTTCAGTGTGCCTTCAATTTTGAATAAATCCCCAAAAGTGTCACCAGCAAAACACCCCCACACCATCACACCTCCTCCTCCATGCTTCACAGTGGGAACCAGGCATGTGGAATCCATCCGTTCACCTTTTCTACGTCTCACAAAGACACGGCAGTTGGAACCAAAGATCTCAAATTTGGAGTCATCAGACCAAAGCACAAACAAATCTCTTCTGCTTGTTGCCTCTCCTTAGCAGTGGTTTCCTAGCAGCTATTTGACCATGAAGGCCTGATTGGGGCAGTCTCCTCTTAACAGTTGTTCTAGAGATGGGTCTGCTGCTAGAACTCTGTGTGGCATTCATCTGGTCTCTGATCTGAGCTGCTGTTAACTTGCGATTTCTGAGGCTGGAGACTCGGATGAACTTATCCTCAGAAGCAGAGGTGACTCTTGGTCTTCCTTTCCTGGGTCGGTCCTCATGTGTGCCAGTTTCGTTGTAGCGCTTGATGGTTTTTGCGACTCCACTTGGGGACACATTTAAAGTTTTTGCAATTTTCCGGACTGACTGACCTTCATTTCTTAAAGTAATGATGGCAACTAATTTTTCTTTAGTTAGCTGATAGGTTCTTGCCATAATATGAATTTTAACAGTTGTCCAATAGGGCTGTCGGCTGTGTATTAACCTGACTTCTGCACAACACAACTAATGGTCCCAACCCCATTGATAAAGCAAGAAATTCCACTAATTAACCCTGATAAGGAACACCTGTGAAGTGGAAACCATTTCAGGTGACTACCTCTTGAAGCTCATCGAGAGAATGCCAAGAGTGCGCAAAGCAGTAATCAGAGCAAAGGGTGGCTATTTTGAAGAAACTAGAATATAAAACATGTTTTCAGTTATTTCACCTTTTTTTGTACATAACTCCACATGTGTTCATTCATAGTTTTGATGCCTTCAGTGAGAATCTACAAAGAAAACACATTGAATGAGAAGGTGTGTCCAAACTTTTGGCCTGTAGTGTATATCTATATCTTATTGTTCAGACTTTGATATTTGACCCTACTTGTATGTGCCCCTGTATCAAAAGGACTGGCCCTTGGCCCCCATTGAAACTGGCCTAGAACCGCCACTGTCTGAGCTTGACTGAAGCCGGCTGATGGTCAAGCGGCAGGTCAAGTCAAAATGACCACAGACGGGCGTATTCACTTGCTGTTGCAGATACCCTGTCCCCGCCAAGCCCTCTGTTTCCATCGAAACCGACAACCAGTGCTTGGAATTAAAAAAACACACACCTATTCTTAGTCGCAAATGCGAGTGAAACGCTCGCACTGTCGAGCCCTGACATCCCCCTTAAAATAAAAACGGTCAAAATCATCCCCCTTCTAAAACTGCCATCCCTCCTTTCCATCCCTTGTGTCATTTTTTTTAATGAATGTGGTATTACTGCTATTTCAACATTTAGTTTTATCTTTGGTTTCACGCATATCAAGTAAAATACTGTGGGCGAGGGCACACATACAAAGATATTTTTATATCATATCTCAGCGAGCTGCGCCGAACAATGCATAGTGCATCCAAATTCACACTTGTTCTTCTCTATGGATTTTCTCTGCAACCGTGCGTCATAGCGAGAAGCCACTCATATCATGTGAAACAGCGGACCCGCAGCTTTCCGTCAAGACCAAGCACTTGTCAGTAGTCCAATGTTTTCACAGCGAAATTTTTTTTTTATAAAATTACACTAAAACAATGTATAACAAAGCTTTCATACAGCTTTGCACACACATTACTCTTGGATGGATTACTCGCAAATGCAGGCTCGCACAAAATGTCACGCATATCACATGAAAGCGCAGGAGCAGATCTTTCCAGTGATACTGCACACATCATTGTGCTGTCATCCCATCACGCTATAAATACAGATCAAGTGTCTACAAAATAAAAACCTGACAAATTTCTTTACACTCCATGATACAGATCTTGTTATCAGTCACTTCATATAGTGAGGAATTTTTTTTTTTTTACTATTTTTCTGTTATATTAGGTGTAAATATTGCATGTTTCTGTCAGATAAAATACATTTTTGAGTCAATGGAATTTCTTGCAGTAATGAAAAAATACTGGCAATCATGTCCGCCTGGCACAAACCACGTTTTGGACAGCTGTGAAGTGACAGAATGTCCCAGCATCATGGTTCTTATATTGCCAGATTCCAGAGAGTCCCCCCTCTTCATATATGGCAGAATATGTCAACTTCCAACTTGCTATGGTGAGATACATGTAAAAATGTAAGAATTTAGTCACACTGTTACGCACCCATCTAGGGGCCGGGAAGTGTAACATAAAAATGAGCCGACACAAGATAATGCACGACAGAACGGGTGAGTTTATTCACCATCACACAAAATAGAAACAATTGTTGTAAATAACGAAGCTTGTCTTCAGGGTGAGCCCAGGCCAAAACAATAAACAAAACAAACTATCTTTCCCAAAGTACTAACTAAACCCTATGTGAAAGAAAAGAAACAAAAATAGAATCACTAAACCTAACTTCCTAAACTTAACAAAAACAGGAGAAAACAGGTCAACATAAATGGCAGCTCACCCCTACTGCTTAGTGCTATGTGCAAATATTTACAAGTGAGGTGCAGGTGACAAATAAACTGCTGCTTAGCGCTGCAATGGGTCGGCAGCAGACAAACTGTTCCCCGCTCGTAGCGGCAGAACACAAACAACAAGCTCACAGTTTAAATAAGGCTCATCGCTTTCCAGTCAAAAAAAGAACACGCAACAGTTTGCAAAGGCACAGGCAGGTTTGGTGTCGGGATGCGGAGTAACGCTGCTGTCAAAAAAACGACCCCCGAGTTTGACAGATGGCCGGGGTTTAAAAAGGCCAAACCCCCATGACAGCCAATCAGCAGCAGTCACGACCAGAGCCAAGCCCTCGCGACATCCAATCGGCAGCAGCCACGACCAGCCAGAACCCACCATTCAGGGAAGGAGACGGGAACGGCACCTGGCACAGATCCTCAGAAAAAGAAGAGGTCTTACTCTCACATAAAAAAACACATACCTGCAATAAATGTCACAATATACAGCCGCAGCCGTAACACACACGGATTTGTTTTTTTTTTTCATTGATATTAGAATCAGAATCAGAATCAGAAATACTTTATTGATCCCCGAGGGGAAATTATGTATGTTACAGGTGCTCCTTGCAAGACAGGAAAGATACGTGAAAATATAATAAATTTAAACAATAGTATTAACAAATATATAGTTAAATAAACAGGACAACAAACATAAACGTAAATAAATATATATATATATACATATATATATATTGTAAACTGAACAAGATTATATACACAAACAGAATATATATAGTCAGGGTGAATGGGGTTATTGCACAAGTTAAATTAAATTACTGCAGTGTGTGAAAAAGTCTCAGGGCCACTCAGAGGGAGGAGTTGTACAGTTTTTACTCTTGTGCCTGACCAGCACATGGTGGAGTGGGTGTGAGACATCGTCCAAGATAGTTCGTAGCTTAGACAGCATCCTCCTCTCTGACACCACCATCAGAGAGTCACACTCCATTCCCACAACGTCACTGGCCTTGCAGATCAGTTTGTTGAGTCTGTTGGCGTCCGCCACCCTCAGCCTGCTGCCCCAGCACACAACAGCATAGAGGATAGCACTGGCCACCACAGACTCATAGAAAATCCTGAGCATAGTCCGGCAGATGTTGAAGGACCTCAGTCGCCTCAGAAAATATAGACTGCTCTGGCCCTTCCTGTAGAGAGCATTTGTGTTCTAACCCAGTCCAGTTTATTGTCAGTGTGTACCCCCAGGTACTTATAGCTCCACAATGTCCACACTGACCCCTTGGATGGAAACAGGGGTCACCGGTGTCTTGGTCCTCCTCAGATCCACAGCCAGTTCCTTTGTCTTTGCAGAGCTTTGAGCTGCAGATGGTTCTGCTCACACCATGTGACAAAGTTATCCACAACTGCCCTGTACTCATCCTCATCACCCTTGCTGATACATCCAACTATAGCAGAGTCATCAGAAAACTTCTGAAGATGGCAGGTCTCAGTGCAATAGCTGAAGTCCATGGTGTAGAGGGTGAAGAGGAAGGGAGAGAGGACAGTCCCCTGTGGGCCCCGGTATTGCTGACCACTCTGTCTGACACACAGCGTTGCAAGCGCACATACTGTGTTCTGCCAGTCAAGTAGTCTACAATCCAGGACACCAGGGGGGCATCCACCTGCATTGTCACCCAGTAGAGCTGGACAGATGGTGTTGAACGCACTACAGAAGTCAAAAAACATGACCCTCACAGTGCTTATCCAAATGGGCGTAGACACAGTTGAGCAGGTAGATGATGGCATCCTCAACTCCAAGTTCAATACCAAGTTCGCTGATAGGCGGACTGGAGGGGGTCCAAAAGTGGCTTGACCATGGGCTGGACGAGTCTCTCCAGGGTCTTCATGATGTGGGAGGTCAATGCTACGAGTCTGTAGTCCTTGGAGCCACTGGGACGCGACGTCTTCGGCACAGGAACGAGGCAGGATGTCTTCCACAGCAAGGGGACCCTCTGGATACTCAGGCTCATGTTGAAGACATGCTGAAGTACTCCACATAGCTGGGGGCACAGGCTTTGGTCCAGCAGCATCAAATCTGTTAAAAAACAGATTCAGTTCATTGGCCCTGTCCACACTGCCTTTAACTCCTCTGTGGTTGTTGGTCCTGAAGCCAGTGATGGTCCTCATTCCACTCCAGACATCTCTCATGTTGTTCTGCTGGAGTTTCCTCTCCAGCTTCCTCCTGTACCTCTCCTTAGCCTCGCTGATCTTCATCTTCAGCTCCCCCTGTATTGTTCTCACCTCCTCCCTGTTACCAGCTCTGAAGGCCCTCTTCTTTGCATTGAGGATGGCTTTGATGTCCTTTGTTACGCACGGTTTGCTATTTGGGTTACAATGGACAGTCCTGGCTGGGACAGTGGAATCCACACAGAAACTGATGTTGTCCGTGATGCATTCTGTGAGCCCGTCGATGTCCTCCCCATGTGGCTCACAGAGTGCCTGCCAGTCTGTTGCACCAAAACAGCCCTGCAGTGTCTCATAAGTCTCCTCCGACCATCTCCTCACTGTCCTCATGGTCGCAGGCTGGCTCTTGACTAGTGGTACATAGCAGGGGTTGAGGTGCACCAGGTTGTGGTAGTAGTATAAGGGGACCAGCTTTGCGCGTGCATGTGAAATGCGCGTGCACGTGAGATGTGCGTGCGTGCGTGCACGTGAGCCCCCCCCCACGCCCCTCCCCCCACGCCGCAGCCCCTCCACCCACTCCGCCCCTACCCACGCCCACCCCCACCGCAGCCCCTCCCCCCCCCCCCCCCCCCAGGCCACTCCCCACTCCGTCATATGAAATCCTGCTCTCATTGGTTAAACATAGCGCCTCCTTCTGGGGGGGGTGGTTTCCAATGAAGCCCTAGCTATTGGCTAATCAAAAGCCCCTCCTTGCGGGCGGATGTATGTGGTGTATATATACAAGGGATTATCTTAGCAGGACATCCTCAACTTCTCGGACGGCGAAGCTACGGCGGGACGAACTCATTTTTTTTCTTCAACGATCGCCTGTATTCTGCAAGACATTTCTACAACCATGTCTTCCTGCACCAGCAACACCAGCATCGGGTCAAGCGACCGCCCAGCTATGTCTGATGACCCGGCGACGGTTGTGGATGCTCGGGCCCCTTACAAGAAAAGGAGACGTGTAGGAAGTGGGCTCGTTACGTTGGAGAATCGTGAATTTGAGCTAGAGCTGGAGGGTGTTAATGGGTATGTTTACAATGTTAAATATCAGGACTCTGTTGTTACACTCAGTGCGGCAACCGGTCGCAGTGTGGTTCCAGGCGTTGAAACATGGTCGGTCAGTTTGAGGCATAGAGATTGGAAATTGTTTTGGTCTGAGGTCTGCCCTGACCTAGACCAACCTGGTTTCCCAGAGAGTATTTATGTCTCGCAGTGGGTCAGCAAAACGGGCCCCGAGATGTACCGCATTGAGATGGATCGTTTTAACAAACGGCGGGAGGACTTTATTTTTCTCAGTGTGTGCAAAGATCGAGAATCTGTTATCGCGAGCAGAGGCCGCGATGCATGGGGACAACAACCCTACCCTCTTACGCTTCAAGAGCGTGATGAGTGGTTTAAAACTGTTTTCTTTATTCAGTGGTGTGACTGGAGATCTCTGCAGAAATTGTTTGACGAGGCTGACAAGGGCATCAGAAGAGACAGGATCCTCTCTTCTTACCAGAGTGTTAGAAAACGTCTTCTTTTCGATGATGCGCAGGCTAATGCGCGGGGTAGCCACCTTCCTTCCCTGTGCCGCCCGAAAATCATCAGACACGTCGACTACTGATAAAGCCTAGGTTAGCATAACTTTTGTATTTTTGTCTTTTTTTTTTTAAATTATGATAACCGGTGTATAAGATTTTAATATTGTTTTTTTCTGTTGTTTTTTTTTACAGGCAGTGTCTTGATCAGCACCCATGACGGCGATGATACTAGAGGGTGTTGGGAAAACGATTGCGGTGGTGGTGTGGAACCCTGGACACCTCATATGAAGCCGCTTGAGGCACTGCATGTGAAGAAGAAGAAGAAGAAGAAGGAGGAGGAGGAGGAGGAGGAAGAAGGGACATGTCTCGACACGGTCCCTGACAAAAGACGACGTGGACACAATCAAAGACTTTCTATCACGCTGCCAGTATCACGCAGGGCTGGAAAAAACAAGAGCTCTCTGCAACGGGTGTAAAATCAGCCACCCGAGTCAGCGTCGACACTCTTGCTTGTTTGAATTTGATCAGATCAGATGTATGTATTTTGACCAGATTCTGGACTCTGTATTCAACCCGTCTCTAGGAAAAGCTCTACATTACCTGTTTGCGCAGATATCACCAGGGGCTTTCTCACAAGACAGACTTTTAGGAGCGGCCGAGACTCTGAGACACTATCTCAGACCCGGATGTGACGGATCTGCCAAAGAGGAAATGGAGAAGGAGGAGGACCACAAGCACGAGACCGCTTTACGCAACGCCTTCACCGTGTGGACCAAGTGCTGCTGCTGCTGCATATCGACAGATTTCTAATATTTACCGTAGAAAATGATGTTGTTGTTTGGGATCACATTAGCCACGTATCTTTTCTCGTGGAAAAGACGCCATGCCATGAACAGACTGACATCACTTCTGCACGGGGTAATTACCGTTGACGGTGTCCCACGCGACTGTGTTACATTCATCACCCATTTAAATGATATAAGGACAAGTGTTAAAAATTGGAATGATACAGTGTGTGCGGCAGCACACAGTTCATCAGCGGTTAAAGATGTGGTAACGGCATATTTCACAAACTGTAATGAGTCTGATGCGTTTGCAACAGGCCACGTTATTTGTATTTGTGCATTTCTTTGTGATGCGTGTGTTTTGATGATTAAAAATGGTGTACCATTAGATGTTTGTGATGCAGTTCAGCACCTAGTGCGACACATGATAGACAGAGATGTGACGGTGTGTGTAAAATACCTAAACATGTTGAAAAAACATAAATAAAAGACGGTGTGTCGACCTCATCTTGGCCACTTGTGTTGTTGACTGAATATGGAGCGCATGCTAGACAAGATTTACCACGACCCTGCACACCCAGGGGGTCTTGGAGGTGTACAAAAACTTTGCGATGCTGTTAGAAAATGCACTGGGGAGGCTCCAGGGATGCCTGAAGTAAAGCGTTACTTACAGGGGCAAGATGTGTATACCCTCCACGCTAAAGCAGCTGTACACTTCCCTAGAAATAGGGTGTTGGTTAGCGGTATTGACAAACAGTTCCAGGCCGATCTGGTGGATGAGTGAATATTCAGCAGAAAATGACAATGTGCGCTACCTGCTGACATGTATCGATGTATTTTCTAAATATGCATGGGTTAGGTGTCTTAAAAACAAGACCGGTACATCTGTTGCAAAGGCGTTTGAAGACATTTTGAACGAAGGCCGCATACCTGTAAAACTCCAAACCGATCAGGGGACAGAGTTTTATAACAAACAGTTATAACAACTAATGGAGGTGTATAAAATTAAACATTTCTCTACCTCAAACGAGACTAAGGCTAGCACGGTTGAACGTTTCAACAGAACATTTAAGACCCGCATGTGGCGATATCTAACGTCTGTTAACACGCGTAGATATGTTGATGTCCTCCAGGACCTCGTCAACGCTTACAACAAGTCTCACCGAGGTAAAAGGCACATTTTACGAGCCTGAGCTACAGCCGGTAATCATTGACAAAAACAAGGTGTTTAAAATAGAGAAAATAATATCCAGAAAAACTATAGGCCGGAAAAAGATGGCGCTTGTGAAATGGTTGGGGTGGCCTGAGAAATTTAACTCATGGGTCTCTGAAAAGGACATCGTTGAAGGGTAATATATATATATATATATATATCACGGGGCGTTATCTCTTTACACAGCCACTTTGGAATTGTCGCACGTCCCAACAACATCAAGAAGATGGAGAACAAGAACGGATTTTATGTCACGTTACCGAGTAATGCATCGCTACACGTGTATCCTAATAACAAGATATGGCGCTACCGAACAAAATTAGCAAAACCGATCGTTCTGAGCGAACCGTACGAGGTGGGGGTTATTGAACTTCAGTACCCTAGGGTGTGGTCAACGTTCCCTGCTTCTGACGCGGACGTGTTAATATACGATAGTAAAACCAACCAGACAGCCACTATAACGCTGTTTGCCGGGTTTTACGACTCCATTCCCAGAATACTGAAAGAATTTAATGCTAAATGCATCGCTAACCCGATAACATCGCGCTTAGGTCTTCAATATAACAACATTACAAATCATGTTTATTTTTCGGGAGGAGAAGGATATAAGGTGACGTTCCGTGGGAAACTGGCCGAAATATTGGGTTTTAAGCCTGGCGAGCCGTTTGAGATACCGGTGACCCCTATTTTTAAGAAAATCTACGCCTCTCCTCACCCCGCAGATATTTTTGGGGGAGTTTATAATATATACGTTTACAGCGATATTGTTGATTACCAGCTAGTGGGAGACAGCCACGTGCCGCTCCTCCGATGTATAAATATAACGCCGGAGGTAGGTCGTATGCCCACTCTGACATATGACAAGCCACACTATACATCGCTCTCCAAATCTGTCATTGATGATATCGAGATATCGTTAAAAAACAATCAAAACCAGTATATACCATTAACGTACGGAAAAGTGATTGTTAAACTACACTTTAGACCTGTGAAGCAGTATTTCTAGACCTGAGAAAATGGCCTACACACCATATGTGCGTGACGATGCCCGATATATGACATATTACATGAACCAAGCGGGTGGCGAATTACCCGGATTTATAGGTTCAAGTACACAATACGGTAACGGTTTAGGCGGCATATTTCGAGGCTTGCTTAGAATGGCTGTACCGTTATTTAAAAAAGGATTCAGCATCGCCAAGCCACATTTAAAAAACACAGCTGTAAACATTGTAGGGGATATGGCGTCCAACATTGCCAGAAGCGCTGTATCGAGACGACAGGAAGGAAACGGGTTGATGGTGATCAGAAAAAGACCGTCCAAAAGACCCCCCTCATCGAGGGGTCACAGCTCCGGCAGGTCCAAAAAGCGTAAAACGACCGTCAAAGTGACACGACGCATCAGAAAGAAGTCCGCCGCCAAGAGAAGCACAGCTTCCAAAAGACGCGCGGTGATTCTGCGTAAAGACATATTCTAGTCTGAGAAGAGAAAACAACAGCAACAGCCATGGCTCTCATACACAACCAGTCGGAAGAATGTGTGAAGACGGAGCTGGATCTGTTCACAGTGCCGTACACACAGACATCCATTGAAAAATCTACATTTGTCGAAATACCCCCGGTTTCGGCATTACGGGATGCCGGGCCTCTGGAATTTTTTTATATAGGCCTGCGGTGAGGATTACATAGATCTAAACGATACCTACCTGTACATGCGCGCGAGAATCACGAACCCCGATGGTACCGATTTGGCCCAGGCCGCAGATGTGGGTTTTGTAAATTACCCCGGGTGTACGTTATTCTCGCAGGTGGATATCATGTTAGGAGACAGGCTTATAACCCAATCTTCCAACACATACCCGTACCGTGGGATAATCGAGTGTTTAATCAACTACGGAAAGGACACCTTGGATACGCAGTTTAGCAGCGGCCTGTTTTGTAAAGACACAGCAGATCACATGAATGCTGCCTCCATAACCGGAGATAACGAAGGACTAGCTGAAAGAGGGCGATACACTGTCAACAGTCGCACTGTGGAATTAATAGCACCGATACACTCCGATTTGTTTTTTCAGGAAAAGTTATTGCTAAATGGTATAGACATTTCCCTAAAATTTATTCGATCAAAGGACGAGTTTGCCTTAATGACTGCACAAAATAATCAATACGCCGTGAAGATCGTATCGGCTAGCTTATTTGTGAAAAAGGTGGCCGTGGCACCTACCGTTAGATTGGCGCATAGCAGGGCACTGCAGCACACTAACGCTAAATACGCCATTGACAGAGTGGCTCTGAAAACATTTTCCATACCTGCAGGAACAAGAGTGTGCAACCAGGAAAATCTTTACATGGGACAAATCCCCAAATTCGTCATCATAGGCTTTGTTGACCATGAGGCATATTCGGGGAACTATAACCGGAACCCCTTCTATTTTCAACATTATGATACAGAGTTTATTAGCTTGTACGCACACGGGCAGTCTCACCCTGCAAAGCCCTTTCAGCCACTATTTCAGAGAGGTCAGTATGTGAGAGAGTATTTCCAGCTGGTACAAACTACAGGACGTCATTTAAAAGACAGGTCTCTGGCCATATCACGTAATGATTTCGGGAATGGTTACACGTTATTCTGCTTCAATCTGGAACCTGACGACGGTCGTGCAGGAAATGTATCACTGATTAAAAGTGGTAATGTGAGGTTGGAAGTCCGTTTCAGAGTACCTCTACAGCGCACCATTAACCTCGTGTGTTATGCTGTTTACGATTCTGTTATCGAAATATCAAACAAGAGACAAGTACTTTTGGATTATTACTAAAAAAAAAAGAAGAAGAAGCGGTATCAGCCATGAACACTATAGAGCTGACCGGCATCCTCAATAAAAGAATCATTAACGGGACAAATTTTTTAGGAGTCCTGGCATGCGACCAACTGTCAAACCATAAAGGCACAGCGTTCCCCGCCATGCTGGTTGTGAATACACATCCCTCAAACATGCCCGGTGAACACTGGCTCGCTATTTATATTACGAAACAGTTTTTTTCACACAAGTTTGTAAACAAAATACAGCCCTCTGTATGCCGTGGATATAATTTCACATGTGTACAGTGCAGCAACATGCTGTGTAACTGTGAATAATTCTAATAAATAAAGAGAGAGAGAGAGAAAGCATGATCCGCTGTTCAGACATTTATTAAACACATTTGTAGAATACATCCATTTGGTCAAGAATTTAATAATAGTAATAATGAAAAAATAAAAAATACATTCAATTGATCAAGAGTTAAAAACAAAAATACATTAAAATTGGTCAAGAATTTAATAATAGTCATGATGAAAAACGAAGGTACATTCAATAGGTCAAGGGTTAAAACAAAAATACATTCAATAGGTCAAGGGTTAAAACAAAAATACATTCATATGGTCAAGAGAAAACAAAAAAACATTCAATTGGTCAAAAGTTTAAAATGAAAATACATTCAAGAGTTAAAAAACAAAAATACATTCAAGTGGTCAAGAGTTACAAAAAAAAAAATACATTCAAACGACATTCAAAAGTAAATATTAAAAAAGATAAAGAAATCAGAACAAATGTAACAAAATTACACACACCCTTTTATTATTAAAAAACCTCCCATTGTGAAGTGTCTAGTCTGTGAGGTAGTGAACGTGTTGAAGCAAGTGTCCTTAGTGGGGCGCTAAAGCGCCCCGGTGAGTCTATTACCAATCGTTTTTTCCCCTTGCTTTTATGGGATGAAAAACTAGGGGCATCTCCGATTCTTTTATACTCAGCTATATCCCCACGCACCTGTTTGTTAGGGATGGCCATTAAAGGTATGTTTAAATGGGCTAGGGTTTTTAGGAACACGTCCCACCCCAGTGGCCTCGAAATGTCTGAAATATTGTGTGATGCAGTGACACTTTTCACCAGGTCATACAAATGAGTACCGTGGAGGGGACGACCGTTAACAACAATTTCAGCGTTGTCTGTCCAGGATAAAACATGCTTTGAGCGGGTAATTGCATCTAGAATGTATTCAGCATTTCTCTGACTTCTTTTGGGAATGTGTTTTAACACACCCTCTAAAACCATGTCCTTTTTATGCCCATCATCATCATCATCGTCAGGTCTGTGGTCCTCTGGTCTAATTTCGGTATCAGGCATTGACAGGGTCAGTACAGTTTTTTCACGCTCACCCTGTCTCACCAATGCCAAATAGCGCTGCAGTACTTGAGAGTATTTTTTGGCCTTTTCATATACGTCTGTGTCCGGTAGTTTCAATATGTCAGACATGGCTCGGTCAAGGTCGTTTTGTACTACCTGTCTTATGCTTGCCGTGTTTTGGTCCTGATACTGCTGCTGCTGCTGCTGCTGTTGCTGTTTTAACATGTCAAGCTGATGCTGAGGAACCAAAAACATCTCTGTGCATGCTCCATATTCTTCTTTCTTAACCTCTGCTTATCAGGCTTGTAATAAATGGTATAGCTGCTCCAAGTAGTGGTAGTAAAAACCCCCCGCTCTGGTTAATCCTCTTTTTCTTCTTTAAATGTTTAACATTTTTGTCCGCAACCAGTCTGATGATGCCTCTCTTCTTTTTTAACTGAGCGTACTGTTTTTCTGTCAAAGGGATGTTACCTCTCAACACATTTGAAGCTATTTCACAGAGTGCATCGATAAAGTCTGCGCTAGCGCCACACACAATGACCCTTCTCATACCCAGTGTTGCTTTATATAACAACTCCAACATGGCTAGATTCCTCTGCACGCGTGACGACATTATTTAGCCCTTTGTTTTTTAGGCATGTAAACAACCTGCTGATTTGATAACAAAGCGGTTCTGAGCCTCAAGTGGTCTGGAGTGACCGCTTTATAATCTATGAGGAGATACCCGTATGCGGAACTAGTGGCGTCATTAAACGCCTCTAAAAAATATTTAGTGTTTCCAGGAAACATCTGTTTGCCCAGAAGTGTAACCTGATATTTATCCCTAGGGTTTTTGAACAAGACAAGGTAGTTTGTGTTTAAACTAATGGTTCTGCTAGCCTTGCCTTGTATAAACAAATTTTGAACCAGGTATATACAGCTGAAATTTCTATGGTGGACATTTGGTGAATACATTCTGAACTTCTATATTGTCACTTACGTCATTCATTAAATCGTCTATGACGAGTAGATTAGTCTTGTCCGGGGGTAATAACCCGTCGTCACACAGGGAATCGGGTAACCCTTTAACAAAGTTGATGTCTCTTAATTTAAGGAGTTGGTCATATAAAGGTTGCCAGCATGAGTATACGTAGACCAAATTATCAATGTTATGTGAAATAACTGTAGATGCATTTTCAATAAGACCCTACACAAAATACATCTTCCCACAATTTGAGGGACCACTCACCACCAAACTAAACGGATGCTGCAGTCTTGAGTCAAAAGAGATGTTAGTAGCCATAAGGCAGCGTGCTGTAGTCTGACAGGACTCTGCGTTTGTTATACACCACCTTGACTTTTTTGTGTACTACATCATTTTTCAGATGAAACTTCTTTTTATCATGCCTGATGGTTTCCGCCTCTGTGATCACATGCATCTGAGTGTTCTGATTGGTCATAAAGGACTGGACCAACCCCTTAAGCGACTCGTGGGTGAGCACTGCTGCATTTTTGGCGTTAAGTGTGACACCCTTGCACTTGACCTGTGTTTTACCAAGTTTTGTGCAGTAGGCATAACACTTTGGACCCCCAGACACAAACTCTGTGATATAATCTTCCTCTGGGAGCCCGCACACATCACCGTCATTGATCTCGTCGGTTAAGTCACCCAAGTATGAGCCTAGAGGGGGAACCCAATCACCTGGACCGGACGTGAAAATAACGCTGTCCGTTTCACAGTACAGCACACGCTCCTGTAGCCTGTCCAACAAGTCATACAGCATCAGCCTAGCATAGGCGGTGGTCATAGCCCCTATGAACACATTCACATCATTCACTCTGGACGCCTTACCATCTGCGTGACACCACTGGACAATGGCCACGTCATCGGATATAAACCCAATCTGACGCACGTCATAATGGTCGCTGAACATGAGCTGTGTGAATCTCTCCGGTTCTGTAATTAACTCGCAGGAGGGCATGTTACTCCGCATGCTGAATCTGCCCCACAATGAGTTCAGGAGAAGCTTGTTACAATTCCTGACCGCCTTGTTGACACAGATTTTGTCAGCATCGAGTAAAATCCCCTCCTTTTCATGGTAGTCACGTATGTACTGGGCTTTCTCTGCTGGAGTAATGACATGCCCGGGGTAGCCTGACGCCTCCTGCTTACACTTCAAAAACGTCTTGACATATTCCTTGAACAAGGTGTCTGTCTTGTTTGGGAAATGCCACACTTCATCAATGCAGACAATCTGGTACCCCTTCTCGACAGCTTTCTGAAGTTCAAACGAGACCCACACACCTGACAGCTGTCGCTCGGCGTCAGTATGCGCACAGACACTGGTCTGGTTTAACTCCTCAGCACACCGGCCACACAGCGGAAACATGAGCCTTTTGTGACACCTGTAGGGCAGTACGGGGTGGTACAGACCTCTGGGAGGAAGCACGGTACACTTTACAAACCCGAAATAATTTTCTACCGGACCAAAATCTCGGTGGATAATTTGTGGGTGTCCAACCGGGTATTGTTTTTTTGACTGTACAGTAGGATACAGGCTTGTGAAATCATAGTATCTGATTTTCTCATCTGTGTTATCAGCATTGTGGTACATCTTGATGGCGTTTGTACGCCCTCCAAAAAGGGCTTGTCGTGGGTCGAGGCGTTCTTTGGGCCTGTAAGTGTTGAGGTGCGCCTGAACAGATGGGTCTGAACGTTTTAGCGCCTCCCACTCACATTCCCACATCACCACCACACGCAGACCGTGCACACTTTTCAACGCCGATATTTTTTCACAGAATGAGTGGTACAGACTGCCATAGGTTTTTTTGGTGACAGGATTCACTTCGGTCTGGACGCAACACTTGACACAGCCGTGAAAAAAGCATCCCGCAAACTCATAGCAGGTGTTTGTGGCCCTGTTATACCCATCCACAAAAAACTGCCCAAATTGTTGCTCACCGCGGTTCAAAGCGTGTCTAATCTCGGAGCCTTCTACCTCGGCCACGTATTCCAGCCACTGCATAGACACCTCAGAATAGGTTTTATTCTGCCGTGTGTATGCGTCTTCATACGTGAGGGCGAGGGTGTCTTTGGGTAGAAAACGTGTTTTGAAAACACCCATGCAACTCGACGCCAGTGTCGTGAATGCGAACGGGTCGAGGTCTGTGCACCTGATAAATGTCTCACGTTAAATTAGACAGGCCTTGCGAAGCACTTCTACATCATTAACACAGTAGTGGCGAATTTCTGTCTGGAAATCAAAGGTTTTCTCACGGACGGTGTCATACCACATCATGAACCTATGCTTGTCGCTGTCAGACATGGTGTTGTACCCGTAATAAGAGGGGTCGGGGTATTTCCCCACATAGTACTCGTTCGCCTTGGTGTTGAACTTGTGCGGAAAATACCCCTTCTCCATGTCCTCAAAACCCATGGCAGCCGGTGTCCTGGATAAACGCATGGGTAGAAAGCTGAAAGAATCGATCCAGCGTTGCTGGAACGCCTTGTCATACATCAGGATGACCCTACTGCCACGCATGGTTACTGTGGGAGGGATCCCCTGTTGCACAAAATATTCCAGCAGTATGTAATTATCAAACCCAGATGCGTTGTGTGCAATAAATGTGTACCCCTTATATTTTGGCTGCCGGTACCGTTTAACAAACGTGTCAACGCATTTCAGGGTGTTGAAACAAAATTTGTTTCCCTCAGTGTCCATAGCACACACAAAGTTTGCTTCGTGCTTGCCCTCGTGATAATGTGTCTCAAAATCAAAAAATATGTATTTTGTGTGTGGGGTTTGTTTTTTCAGCGGCTGGATAAAACATTGGTGTACAGTGTCGCTCTCATTTAGGGCCTCACCGCAGTGTGTACACTTTGGTGGCTTGCATTTATGCTGCGTTCTTGCCGCATTGTAGGTTTTACCACACTCTTCACAATATTTCACTTTGTCACACGGTGCTGCGTCATGTTTAGAGTGTGGGTGTTTATACTGATTATAGCAGTGTCTGGACTTACAGATTCGTTTACACTCTGTACATTTTACAGTGGCCCCTGTGTGCATGTGACACTGTGTATAACAAACATTGCAGAGGTATTTACAAACGTGCTTAAACGGTTCTGTGTATGAACCGTAACAGTAGTCACACACATAGGTACCGCCAAAGAAACCGGTTTTATTTACAATCAGGTAATAATGGTCATTGTGCAGGTACATCCACACAGTGCTGGCATGTACTGCATCATGGGTTTTGTAATCCTGTAGGTGTTTACGCCCTGAACCATGGTGGAATACTACAGTTTTTAGGTTTAAGTGATGTTCAAATTTTGTGATATCAGAGAGCGACACCTTGTGGGTTTCATCAAATCCTACAGTGCTATGCAGTTGTTTAGCATACTGCATTTTATCAGTGGCAGACAAGCTTTCATTAACAAAATGGGCGAGACAAGGAGAGAAACAAAGACTGTTCTGAGACCCATCGTTTTCAGGGTTATACAGGTGCCTTCCCTTCTTAGATAAAATTTCATCATAAGGGACGCTCCCTAGCCTCAGTCTAGAACCACCACCACTACTACCACGTGCCACGGTCACAACAAACTCCAGATCATCATCTGTCAGCGACGTGTCATTACTCTGCACAACTTGAGAGACCACTTCCAAAAACTTGTCAGCGTTATATGCGTTGTCAGAGCTTAAAACAGCTTGCACATCGCTGGCTAGAGATGGTCCTCTCAAAACCACATTTAATACACTACCTGCAGGAGAGTCCTCTAAGGCTGCACCAATCACGCATGACCTCTCTCTAACACCGTCAATTGCCTGGGTGATGTTATCAAGACTAACGTCTCTGAAATCGACCCTCTGGCGAAATTCGGCAGCGTTGAATCTAGGTATGTCACGGACACGCAACTGTGCACCGCCTGTACTGGTAGATGGAACAGCAGGTGCTCCTTCTACCGGATTTCCTGCGCCGTGTTGACAGACCATAGAGTTACTCACAGAACCGACAGCAGCATGTTCAGCAGAGACCCCGCGATCACACACATTCACACCAGAGACACTCACGGCCCCAGTACTGATAGCAGCATGCTCAGCAGAGACCCCGCGATCACTCACATTCACACCAGAGACACTCACGGCCCCAGTACTGATAGCAGCATGCTCAGCAGAGACCCCGCGATCACTCACATTCACACCAGAGATACTCACAGTCCCAAAACTGACAGCAGCGGCATGGTGATGCTATATTATCGTTGTCACTGTTGTTATTATTAACACCGATTTCTACAATAACATCAGCATTAGATGTATCAATCAATTTTCAATCAATTTTATTTATAAAGCCCAATATCACAAATCACAATTTGCCTCACAGGGCTTTACAGCATACGACATCCCTCTGTCCTTAAGACCCTCACAGCGGATAAGGAAAAACTCCCCAAAAAAAAACCCTTTATCGGGGAAAAAAAAACGGTAGAAACCTCAGGAAGAGCAACTGAGGAGGGATCCCTCTTCCAGGACGGACAGACGTGCAATTTAGCGGGAGTAGCAGCAACACCAGAACCTGAACCACAAGCGTGTGATGGTGATGACGCTGATGATGATGGGCATAAAATTCTGTCTCTTAAAAACAGTGCTGTTCTCTTCTCTATCCCCCGCATTCTTTTTATAATGTATCTGGACCATCGCATAACATTGCTGTGGTTAGCCAATACATCTGGTCCAGAGGGTGTGTTAAAACGTTCCCTAACTGTACCTGTCAAAGCATGCCGCCCCTCTGTAGTGCACTGGGACGAATGGACATTATCAATAAAATGTGGGCTTTCGTCATCGGTGTCATAACGAGCATCCCGACCTGGGTGCTCATTCGTTTTTAATAGTTTCCTTGGTGGTGCCATTATCTACGTTTACTTAACAATGTGCTCCTGTTTTTTTTCTATACAGTGCGTCTACCAGGTTATTTATTGAAGTTGTGATTGTATGCTGTAATTCAATTAAGGTGCCAACGCTCTGTTTAAGCAAATGTATCTGTGTATTAAGGGCTCTGTAGCGTCGCTCGTTGGTTTTAGTGTTCCTAATCAGGTTTCGCCGCTCGCTTGCCAGGAGGAGGTATCGCTTCTCGGCAAATCTTTTCTGACGCTGTTCGCGCTTGATTAACTTAGCCTGATGTCTGCACCTGATTTTGAGTAAAGTGTTGCTAGAACAGTCACTGGGGTGGGAGAATCAGAGGGTGAGACAGGGTCGGTAATAGGCTGAGGACGGGTAGACGGCGGCGGGGTGGAGGGCGGGGATGTATGGGTCAATACACTCTCAACACCAGCATCAACAGCTACACTTACACCTACTGGATGAGGCAGGGGGTGAGGGATAGGCCGAGGAGGGATAGGCTGAGGAGGGTTGGAGGGATGGCTTGGATACGCATCAACAAACACTACACTCTCATCAACATCAACAACATCACCTACTGGAGGAGGCAGGGGAAAAGGGATAGGCTGAGGCGGGCTGGAGGGGTGGCCTGGATGTGCATCAATAAATGCTAAGCTCTCCTCCTCACCGTTTTCAACAACAACGTCAGCAAAAACACTGGGAGGGGGAGGATATGAAGCGGGTATAGGTGATAATGTCAGTAAATTGGGTAAGTTACTGTGTCTGTAATCATGGATTGTGGGGAGATTCCCCCCACACACACCTCTCCCCGCTGCAGGAGCAGAAGCACCACCACTATCAGCAACGCCAGCCTTCACAGGTGTACTCGTGGAAAATAGATCTTTGCTTACTTCGTGCTGATGCTGTAGGCTGGTGTCCTGTGGTGGGAAGAGCGACTCCTGCTGACTCCACAAAGCCTCTGTAGATATTCCCTCGTGAAATAGCCGCCTGTGCGGAGGAGGAGGAGGAGATGGCCCGTGTTCCTCACTGATCGAAGCCCTCTCACGCTGCTGGGCGCCCGCTGTTCCGCCGACTTCCTCTCGGCCGTTAGAAAACGAGTTCACAGACTCCCCGACCTCCTCGAATGTGCCGTTGAAGCACTCCTCAACAACCGTTGGAGCCGGTTCTACACCGCCCGATCCTTGCGCGCTCCCCGCTTCACCCGCAGATAATCCCTGGACAACCAGTAACGCAGCTACCGCGGTGCTTGTTTCTTGCGTGGCCGTCAGCTCAGGCGGTTGAGCACTGTTTATTAAAAAAAAAAAAAAAAAAAAAAATACAACATTAACGTCATCATTATTATTAATATTATTATCATTATTAGGCTGCTATTATTATTATTATTATTAAATAACGATGTGTCTTACGTGAGAAATCCTTGTCCTGAAGGTGTAACCCTCTGGAAATTTTCAGCTGGGTAGTCCTGGTGAATCGCCCAGGCACTGTGATGGAAAAAACGATATGTTAGCAGTATTCTGTATCCGACACATATTAGCATAATATTCATATAAAGTAGCGTTAAAACATTGTGTCTTACGTGTTAAACCCGCTAGAAAACAGCTGGAGGGGTCTCAGTGGCCTGCGCTGTGCACTGTGGAGAAAGAGGAGGTAAAACAGATGTTTGCAATGATGCCGCAAGCATCCCCTATTAATGGTAAATAAAATATAAAAATAAAACAGTCTTACGGTATAAAATCTCTAGCAGCAGAGGCTGAAGGGTCTGTTCTGAGCCTTTTCAACGAGAGTGAGCATCTTTGTGCTGCAGCTGGAGAGTAATACCATTATTTAGCCTAGTATCATGCTCTTTAAAATAATAATAATAAAATACATTCATTAGGTCAAGATTTAAAAACGAAAATACATTCATTAGGTTTAGAAGTTAATAACAGTAATAATAAAAATAAGTAAATACGCACACACGCACCCCACACACACACACACACACACACACACACACACACACACAGACGCCGCAAATGTTAATTTAACTTACGGTTGCTGCAGCGGGGTGCAGGGGCACGGTTTTCAACTCCGGAATCGTCAGTAACTGCACCTAATAAGAAACACTTTTTTTTTTTTTTTTTTGTAGTTGTTGTTTTTAGAATGTTTTTCTGAGAAAAAATATGTATCTAGAGAGCAATGTTATCCAATATAGTTTAGGCACGCTTACCGTTAATTGAAGCCATCGTCCGCTGTAAAGCCGTAGAAAATGGTCCGCTGTGTTGCAACCTAGCCTTTTTTTTTTTAGAAATGTGTCCTCTGTTTGTTTCACAGGGATTTTTATACATTTGGGTAAAACATAAAGCAAACACGCCACACATCACCAAACCCTGATTGGTTGTCGGTCTAGCCATGCTGTATGATTGGCTACTGTACTTTCTTCATGTGTTTTGCCCGGACATGTCTGAACATTTATTACACCAAACAGATGCTGCACAGCAGGGGGGGTCGTTGTAAGCGGGGGGGCTTCACGTGCACGCACGCACACACGTCTCACGTGCACGCGCATTTCACATGCACGCGCAAAGCTGGTCCCTATATACTACTCTGAGTCCAACAGCAAACAGTTCAGTGTCCGGGCAACAGATACGTTCCTTAATGGAAATATGGTCAGGACTGCACCAGCGGTTATTTACTAGAACAGCAAGCCCCCCTCCTTTGCGCTTACAGTCCCGGTTGGCCCGAACAGTCTGGAAGCCGCTGATGGAGACATTGTTGTTGGGAATGTCCTGGTGAAGCCATGTCTCAGTGAAGCACATAAGACTACATTCCCAGTACTCCTTCTGACTTTTGGCGACCGCTGTTAGCTCGTCCATCTTATTTGCCAGTGACCTCACGTTGCCCATGATGAAAGAGGGTAGACACAGCTTCTATCTTCTCTTCTCCATAAGCCTCCATTGTCTCAACCCTGCTTTTTTCCACCGCTGTTTAGTTCCTCCCCTGCTTCCTCTGTGTGTTTTCCTCCACAGTTAAGCTGGTATCTCCGATGTTCCGGCCGCCAAGCCGGCCGGCCTCAGTGCGATCAGCTGATCTCTGGAGTAAACAATGCGGCCATGAAGTTTTTGCGCAATGGTGTTGGGTCCGAATGAAATAAGTAATTCCAGGGTGAGGAAAACGAGTACAACTCTCTCAATCAGCATGTTTTGAGAGGGCGCAGTTTCAAAGTGATAATCACAAAAAGCAAGCACAAATACCAAACTTAATAAAGCAAAAAAGTAAGAAAACCGAGAAAACAAGCAGGAGCGACTGCAGCAGGCTGCACGCACAGGCGCATGCGCACTGAAAATAATAATATATAATATAAAAATTAATATAAAATACAGGCACATAGAAGGACATGAAATTATGGTAAATCTGGATAGCAGATTGCCCTGAAAGAAACAAGATGTAGCATGTGTATGTAGCCTTTATAATGACTGTGATATGAGCTTAAAAGTAAAGGCAGGAAAAATACCCCCAAAAGGGCCCATAGGGTTAAACAGTGATATTAAAAGGAAGTTGAGAAATTAAATTCAGCCCCAAAACTATTTTATCTTCATTGTTTTTTTTTTAAATCCACACTTGAAAGTTGGGCATTATCAAGAAAATATGTAGTTTTCTTAAAAATCAACTGGAATAGTAATGCCATGTGCTTGCATAAGATTTCTGCTCAGTCATTCTAACAAAACCATAATGAGCTTGTTTTCTTCACATAGAGGATAACTATGGCAAGCAAGCAAGGGCAAGAAATGTTGAGAACAAAAAGCATGACTATGAACATCTCTGGAAATTTTTATGAGACAGGGGAGAGTGGGGTAGGCAGCCATAGAATTGGTTATGTGTATTTTGTGTTATTTTTATTTGTAATATATTTTTATATTTTAAGTTTCAATTTGCACTCCATGCCCTGAAGTTGGGAATTTTAACCTACAATATTTGTATTTGTATCAATAAAAATCACCATCTTTCCCAATTTCTTTTTCATTTTTTTCATGAAGGTTCTTGTTTAATTTATATGATTTAATTAATCACAATTACAAATTAACCCTTAGATACCAGTTTTAATCATATACCACTAACTGCTTTTTTGAAAAATACACTATAATTCAATATTCTAAAAGCAAAATTGACTTTGATTATTATTAGTATCATCAGTTGACCCAAGTACAAGAAGAAGAAATGATTTTGCACTTGTCCTGTGCATTTGACCCTAACTATGTAAAAGCAGTGGTACTATGTCAGACCCTCCGTGCTGTCATCAGCACAAATTATGTCCACATATGAAAAAATCCACCATCCAACCTGATTTTTATTTTTTATTTTTTTTACAACTTGAGTACTGGTTAGGGCTAACCCTAAACCGCTGAAAGTAGCTAGCTAGGTAGCCTAGTTACTAACCTGTACTTGCTAGCTACTTACTAGCTACTTACAGCAGTGTCATCATCCAAAAAAAGCATTCTTTTGATAGAAATGATTTTGGGATTTTCTTTTTTGTTTTTTCTAACCTAAAAACACTTGCTGGTAAATTTCTCTGGGACTTTGTGTCAATAACTGAACATCTAACTGTCTAACTGAGCATGTGCAGAGTGAGTGGCATCACTGTGGCTTACTTCATCAAATGCATATTGTTGTCTAAGTGATCCAGTCTCTGTCGCAGAATTTGATGGTCAATTGTGTCAAACGCCGTACTAAGATCTAATAAAACAAGTACAGAGACGAGTCCTTTGTCTGAAGCAATCAAAAGGTCATTTGTAATTTTAACTAGTGCTGTCAGGGAAGATTACATATTGGTCTATAGTTGGCTAACACCTCTGGATTTAGGGTGGGCTTTTTTAATTTTAATTACAGCTACCTTAAAACACTGTGGTACATAGCCTGTTAATAAGGATATATTGATCATATCTAATATGTGAGTGTTAACTAAAGGTTAGACCTCCTTAAGTAGCCTAGTTGGGATGGGGTCTAAGAGACACGTTGATGATTTAGATGAAGAAATCACTGCGGTCAATTCTTGAAGAGAAATTGGGGAGAAGCAATCCAAATATACATGAAGTCTCACATCTGTGCTTGAGGCCAGATAGGCACCATCCGAGGACAGGAGGTCATAAACTTTGCCTCTAATAGTTTGAATTTTGTCATTAAAAAAGCTCATAAAATCATTACTGCTAAGGGCTAAAGGAATACAAGGCTCAATAGAGCTTTGACTCTCAGTCAGCCTGGCTACAGTACTGAAAAGAAACCTGGGTTGTCAGTGTCAGGCCTGCACTGTATTGTGAATAGAATGACAAGCATCTTGGAAAATGTGAGTTTCAAAAGAACAAATTTATTTCGCTACAGTTATCTGGGGGTCTCATTTTGATGCTTTTAAAACAACTAAATCAGGCCCCCAGGAAATTTTCATATTAGCCAAACAGTGAAATTACTAAGTCATGTCATTGACTTATGTTGAAAAAGAGGTCTGTATATCAGTTGATTTATTTGAGCAACTTGTTTCATTATCAGGATTCAATTCAATCAATCAATCATACAAGCATACGACATCCCTCTGTCCTTAAGACCCTCACAGCGGATAAGGAAAAACTCCCCCAAAAAAACCCTTTATCGGGGAAAAAAAACCGGTAGAAACCTCAGGAAGAGCAACTGAGGAGGGATCCCTCTTCCAGGACGGACAGACGTGCAATAGATGTCGTACAGAACAGATCAGCATAATAAATTAACAGTAATCTATATGACACAATGAGAGAGAGAGAGAGAGAGAGAGAGAGAGAGAGAGAGAGAGATGCAGGCAATGACAGTAGCTTACAACAACGTTAATGAAAGTAATAATATTATAGTTATAGTTCTGGTTACTGTGGTACAATATGTTGAAAGTATGTATTAATATCTGACAGTATACATGTGTGACAATAGTCATATGTGTAAAATAACAGTAGAACTAATGACTAATGATGGCAGCTGCAGCAGCAGCAGGAGGCATCTGGCAGGACCACGGCAGCAGCACAACCACACACGTCACGCTGTCCAGGCACCGCTGTGATATGAGTTAATCTGAGAGACAGTGGAGCACAAAGGCTCCGGAGAAGAAGCCGGGTTAGTGACATCCAGAATGGCCGAGTTAGCAAGATGCAGTAATAGAATACGAGAGAGAGAGAGAGAGAGAGAGAGAGAGAGAGAGAGAGGGAGAGAAGGTGCCCGGTGTATTATAGGGGGGTCCTCCGGCAGGCTAGGCCTAAGTCAGCCTAACTAGGGGCTGGTACAGGGCAAGCCTGAGCCAGCCCTAACTATAAGCTTTATCAAAGAGGAAAGTCTTAAGTTGAGTCTTAAATGTGGAGAGAGTGTCTGCCTCCCGGACCGTAACAGGAAGATAATTCCACAGGAGAGGAGCCTGATAGCTGAAGGCTCTGGCTCCTTATCTACTTTTGGAGACTTTAGGGACCACGAGTAACCCTGCGTTCTCATAGCGCAGTGTTCTGGTGGGATAATATGGCACTATGAGCTCTCTAAGATATGACGGAGCTTGACCATTTAGAGCTTTATAAGTTAACAGTAGGATTTTAAATTCAGTTCTGGATTTTACAGGGAGCCAGTGCAGAGAAGCTAAAACAAGAGAAATATGATCTTGTTTCTTAGCTCCTGTTAGTACACGTGCTGCTGCATTCTGAATTAGCTGGAGAGTTTTTAAGGACTTACTAGAGCTACCTGATAAAAGAGAGTTACAGTAATCCAGCCTTGAGGTAACAAAAGTGTGGACGAATTTTTCTGCATCGTTTCGTGTGAAGAAAGGCCTGATTTTCGCAATATTACGCAAATGAAAAAATGCAGTCCGTGAGGTTTGTTTTAAATGAGAATTAAAAGACAAATCTTGATCAAATATTACACCGAGGTTTCTTACGGTAGTGCTAGAGGCCAGAGCAATGCCATCTAGAGAAACTATGTTATCAGATAAAGAGTCTCTGAGTTGTTTGGGGCCAAGAACAATAACTTCAGTTTTGTCTGAATATAACATCAGGAAATTGGTGCTCATCCAATTTTTTATGTCTTTAAGGCAGTTATGGAGTTTAGTTAATTGATTACTTTCTTCTGGCTTCATCAATAAATACAACTGAGTATCATCCGCATAACAATGGAAATTTATAGAGTGATTTCTAATGATGTTACCTAAAGGAAGCATATATAGAGTAAATAGGATTGGTCCGAGCACAGAACCTTGCGGAACTCCAAAACAAACTTTGGTACGTAAGGATGATTCATTACGAACGTCAACAAATTGAAAACAATCAGATAAATAAGATTTAAACCAGCTCAGTGCAGAACCTTTTAGGCCAATTAAGTGATCCAGTCTCTGCAGTAGAATTTGATGGTCAATTGTGTCAAACGCCGCACTAAGATCTAATAAAACAAGAACAGAGACGAGTCCTATGTCTGAAGCAATCAGAAGGTCATTTGTAATTTTAACTATTGCTGTCTCAGTGCTATGATGCACTCTAAATCCTGACTGAAATTCCTCAAATAAATCATTATCCTGGAGAAAATCACACAGCTGGTCTGCGACTACTTTCTCAAGGATCTTTGACATAAAGGGAAGATTAGATATTGGTCTATAGTTGGCTAACACCTCTGGATCCAGGGTGGGCTTTTTTAGTAAAGGTTTAATTACAGCTACCTTAAAAGACTGTGGTACATAGCCTGTTAATAAGGATATATTGATCATATCTAATATATGAGTGTTAACTACAGGAAAGACCTCCTTAAGTAGCCTAGTTGGGATGGGGTCTAAGAGACACGTTGTTGATTTCGAAGCAGAAATCACTGCTGTCAATTCTTGAAGAGAAATTGGGGAGAAGCAATCTAAATATATATTAGGTTCTACAGCTGTGTTTGAGGTTAGATAGGTAGGCCTACCATCTGATGGCAGGAGGTCATGAATTTTGCCTCTAATAGTTACTGCTAAGGGCTAAGGGAATACAAGGCTCAATAGAGCTTTGACTCTCAGTCAGCCTGGCTACAGTGCTGAAAAGAAACCTGGGGTTGTTCTTGTTTTCTTCTATTAATGCCGAGTAATAGTTTGCTCTGGCATTGCGGAGGCCCCTCTTATAAGTTTTGAGACTGTCTGTCCAGATTAAACAAGATTCTTCCAGGTTGGTCAATCGCCAATTCCTTTCAAATTTTCGCGATATTTGTTTTAACCTACGGGTTTGAGAGTTATACCAAGGAGCGAACTTTCTTTGCTTTTTTAACTTCTTTTTAAGAGGAGCTACAGAGTCGAGCGTTACGACGGCACTATCAACAAAATGATCAATTTGGGAGAGGTTAAAGTCGGCATGGGAAACCTCTGTTACTGAAGGTATTGGTATTGAATTTAACGACAATTTCAATCCAATTTCAATTCCATACGTCAGAACCATTCAATCTGATAATATTTGAAAAGTCTAGAAGAGCCGCAAAATTGAATCATGTTACCCCCATTTAAGTTAGCGAAGTGCTAAAATGGATTGAGCAGGCTTGACCTGCAGAAGGCTCCAGTGCACCTGCTCCATGGGCCACACAGTAAGCATTGATCATTCAGGTAATTTGTACACAGTAGATGAAATTTATTGGCGTCATGCACATCTGAACAACTTCACAGGAATGTATGGGGCCCCATCTCCAATATTGTATTATGTTTTCTTTATACAATACAGGCCAAAAGTTTGGACACACCTTCTCATTCAATGCGTTTTCTTTATTTTCATGACTATTTACATTGTAGATTCTCACTGAAGGCATCAAAACTATGAATTAACACATGTGGAGTTATGTACTGTATGTAAAAAAGGTGAAATAACTGAAAACATGTTTTATATTCTAGTTTCTTCAAAATAGCCACCCTTTGCTCTGATTACTGCTTTGCACACTCTTGGCATTCTCTCGATGAGCTTCAAGAGGTAGTCACCTGAAATGGTTTCCACTTCACAGGTGTGCCTTATCAGGGTTAAATAGTCGAATTTCTTGCTTTATCAATGGGGTTGGGACCATCAGTTGTGTTGTGCAAAAGTCAGGTTAATACACAGCCGACAGCCCTATTGGACAACTGTTAAAATTCATATTATGGCAAGAACCTATCAGCTAACTAAAGAAAAACCAGTGGCCATCATTACTTTAAGAAATGAAGGTCAGTCAGTCCGGAAAATTGCAAAAACTTTAAATGTGTCCCCAAGTGGAGTCGCAAAAACCATCAAGCGCTACAACGAAACTGACACACATGAGGACCGACCCAGGAAAGGAAGACCAAGAGTCACCTCTGCTTCTGAGGATAAGTTCATCCGAGTCTCCAGCCTCAGAAATCGCAAATTAACAGCAGCTCAGATCAGAGATCAGATTAATGCCACACAGAGTTCTAGCAGCAGACCCATCTCTAGAACAACTGTTAAGAGGAGACTGCACGTATCAAGCCTTCATGATTAAATAGCTGCTAGGAAACCACTGCTAAGGAGAGGCAACAAGCAGAAGAGATTTGTTTGGGCCAAGAAACACAAGGAATGGACATTAGACCAGTGGAAATCTGTGCTTTGGTCTGATGAGTCCAAATTTGAGATCTTTGGTTCCAACCGCCGTGTCTTTGTGAGACGCAAAAAAGGTGAACGGATGGATTACACATGCCTGGTTCCCACTGTGAAGCATGGAGGAGGAATTGTGATGGTTTGGGGGTGTTTTGCTGGTGACACTGTTGGGGATTTATTCAAAATTGAAGGCACACTGAACCAACATGGCTACCACATCATCCTGCAGCGATATGCCATCCCATCCGGTTTGCGTTTAGTTGGACGATCATTTATTTTTCAACAGGACAATGACCCCAAACACACCTCCAGGCTGTGTAAGGGCTATTTGACCAAGAAGGAGAGTGATGGAGTGCTGCAGCAGATGACCTGGCCTCCACAGTCACCGGACCTGAACCCAATCGAGATGGTTTGGGGTGAGCTGGACCGCAGAGTGAAGGCAAAGGGGCCAACAAGTGCTAAACACCTCTGGGAACTCCTTCAAGACTGTTGGAAAACCATTTCAGGCGACTACCTCTTGAAGCTCATCGAGAGAATGCCAAGAGTGTGCAAAGCAGTAATCCGAGCAAAGGGTGGCTATTTTGAAGAAACTAGAATATAAAACATATTTTCAGCTATTTCACGTTTTTTGTTAAGTACATAACTCCACGTGTTCATTCATAGTTTTGATGCCTTCAGTGAGAATATACAATGTAAATAGTCATGAAAATAAAGAAAACGCATTGAATGAGAAGGTGTGTCCAAACTTTTGGCCTGTACTGTACATCAATTGGTTAAATAGCTTAATATTGTAGAGCTACTACTAGCTAACATGTCCCTTCTAAACTACAATAGCTCTAAAGTGTCTCACCAACCTGATTCCAATCCCAACTCCTCAAATGCCGACACTTAGTCAGTAGCACTTGGTGTCAGATAATGATGCACAAAGGCACCCAATAACAGTGGTATTAGACATGCAGGGCACTGGCATTTTGATGGTCCAAGCAACTGCCATAGTATAAGGAGCCAGAAACTCTGCATAGGATGGAAGGGAGGGGAGATGGCTCAAACAATCTTCAGACTTTCATCTGGGAAACAGCTGTTCATTTCCCATGTGAAACCAGAAGTCAGTTGAGTAATTACAATAACATTGTAGTGTGCTAGTATGTGAAGCACAGTATGCTAGTGACATATGTCACAACACATATGTGACATATGTCAAGTAACGTTACATTTAATTAGTAACAGACTCATTTTAAGGCAAAACATATGTTTTGTAAACCTAATCATATCTGTGCATCTATCAAGCAGAAACTATACCATTCCTGTTAAAACAGAAGTTTGTTTTGGAAGGACACAATGCATGTAATGAGCAAAAATTGACACTGTCCCTGGGCGTCCAAAACTGATGCTGGAGGGGCACCTAGAGTGTCATAGTTTGATGTGTGGGTCCAATGACCAAGCATCAGTATTTGGCAAGTTGTGTGAGTTGAGAATGTGTTAGTCAGACAGAAAAGCCGGTGAAAAAGGCACATTTCCACTGAAAATTAATAAATGATCGGTACTGCAGAGGGTCACCGTCAAATGTAGGAATCTCTCTGGCAGGGAGAAGAGCTGCTTGTTGTTGCTTTACGAGCACTCCAGTTATTTCATTCTGTCTCTTTAATACATCAGTGAGACAACTTTCATCCATTGTATTTTTATTTGAAATTGAGGATCCATCCTCATCCTCTTGGTCATAACTCAGGTGTTTGTTTTTAGCCTTTGCTTTAGATGGTATAGCTTGATGGGAAACATTTGGTTGCTGAAAGCTTTGAGGGTTTTGAGATTTTTTAGATGTTACTGGAATTTTGTACTCTGTAGATGTTCCAGTAACCTCAGACTGGCGCATTGGTGTTACAATTTCTGATTTTGGTTGCTTTGATGTTGATGGTTGTGAAGCTTTTAGTTGTTGGTTTAATGATGAGGGTGGTTGTGCAAATGCAGCCTGTGATAATTCACTCTCCATGAAAACATTCAATTTGGCTTCTGCTGCAGCCAATTCAGCCTCCACGTCATACTTTTCCCTCCTTGCCTTTAGTTGAGCTTCTTCTACGTCAAGAGCATGTTTCATTTCCAAGGCTTGAGCTTTTGCCATAAGAGCAGCTCGCTCTGCCTTAGCCTTTAAGCATGCAGTAGAAGCACGGGAGGATCAGGATGCGCTGGAGGAGCTGGCGGCTTTGCTTGGAGCCTTGCTTGGGGATGATTTTTTGGTCTGGGACGCACTGTCCTCCGGTCCCACTAATAACGCACACACTTCTTCTTGCTCCTCTTGCTCCTCATTCTTGTCCATTTCTTTCTCCATGTCACCAGCCAACCATGTTTTAACGTCAAATAAGAAATCTCGAAAATGGATTAGTTGAGGCTCATACCAGGCCGTATGATCTGCTTCCTTTTCTTCTTCACTTGAAAGGAGATTTTGTACCGCCACTTGCAACTCCATAAACTCCCCCAAGTACTTATTGAAAGCTTCAACATGTTTGTTGACTGTCTCTTTACTTTCCCCAGCTTCTAACAGATTATTTATTTCATTCTTTTTGCACGTCAAAATGCCAGGCTTTCCCCGGCGTGATGCAATTGTTTTTATCAGCAGCGTCTCATCAGCCTTTCCAGTGCCAGACATCATAACATGCAGGTGGATATACTTTATTCACGTTGAATTCCACCTTTGCATCAATATATTTGACCCACAGCAAGCAACAATATTGAGCGCATGTGTGCTGCGCTGCTTCTTTGTTTGAGCGTTCGGAGCGTGGCGGCTTCTTCCTGTTCATCATAATCAATGAATGAAATCTGGTACTCACAAACCGCAGAAACTTCATCCACTGTCTCGCTGCGTGTGTGTTCTTTGTTGCTTTGAAGACAACTTCCTTTTATCTTCAATCCATGGAGTTTTTTGACTTTAAATGTGTCAGCTTTTCTTGTTAAAAGCCGTGGTGTTGAAGGGGTGGTCCGTTTCACTCACGCTCCACAAACATTCACTCGCCACCTTTTAAACAAATCTTAACTTTTATTTGTACAACTTAAATCCGTTCCAAGCTTCATGCTTCATTATCAAGACATTCAAAAGAAAACGAAAAGGTCTTGTGCGGCAATGAAAAACTTAAATTACGTGGTCAAAAAAACTGTTTTCAAACACCGCCTCTTAACCAAACATTTAAGGTTTTTCCAGTGCGCCGCTGCGCAATCACCTGCCCCATATATCCTCCTGTTATGCACAACACGCCCCCGGGAAACATAAAAAACAAACATAATAATATAAACAATCATAGCAATACCATAGGCCACCATAAGCAGAATAAACAATTCATTTCCACTGTAAAACTAAGTTAACAAATACGAAAGTAATAACTTCAATTTGACGGCTGCAACACCATAATGGAGCAGCCCTACCTTGAGTTCAAGAAAAGTTTGTTTTTCTTTCATGCCTCCACCGAAAATGTTGAAGATATTGATCTATTGATTAATTGGAAACCAGTTAATCAATAAAGTGAAGTCTGGCTTTGAAGAGAGCAAACATAAGCAAATAGACCCTAAATTTTATCTCATCAAGGGGAAATATAACAAAAATTAAATGGACCTGCACTTGTAAAGTGCCTTTCTAGTCATCTGACCACTCAAAGCGCTTTTCACACTATGAGTCACATTCACTCATTTACACACACATTCACACACTACTGACCAAGGCTACAATACAAAGTACTCATCTTTGCCAAGAGGCAAATCCAGTAACAGCAGCCCTGCGCAGGTCAGGTGTAGACAGAGGCCTTTCTGGGGTTTGAGGACAGCCACATCTCCTTGGGGGTCCAAGGGAAATCCTCTCCTTACACTTCTTTTTAAATAAATAAGCTGTGTTTAAGGGAATACATCACTCACAAAATGACCATTTGTAAATCAGTCATGCTGTGTTATCTTGAAATGGTGAAGAAAACTTGTTTGTTCTTGCATACCTCCACAGAACACAGCGAACATATTGATTTATTGATTGATTGGGAACCAAGTTTAAAGGGATAGTTCAACATTTTGGCAAATTCGCCTATTGCCGTAATCCCTATAGTCACACGAGTAGGTGCATTATCTTTAATTGTCAGTGCGTGCTGTTCTGAGATCGGTGGGGCAGAGCTGCCTGCTGAAATGGAGGTAAACGGTACAGGTCCCTCTCTCCCTCAAAACTAATCAAATACACCATCAAATGACTCCAAAACACTCTTGTGGACAACACATGGCTTGCGCATTCCACACACTATGAAATAATAATGTATAATTAAGTAACATTACGACATATGAAGCAAATACTCAGAACTACTTTCTTGAGTAAATCACTGGGCGTAGTGACACAGTGCGCAGCTGAGACAGTGCCGTTGTTATTGCTTGTAGCCATTTACGGTATCGTCAGCTTGACACACCAGAAGGTTTGAGGAAAGTTTACAAGTGTTTTTGTAAATCATAGTTTACACATGCATTATAAAAAGTTGCAGTAACAAGCCGAAGACATGGAGCAGAGTGAAGTTTCACGTAGTTCCAACCAGTAATATGGACAGGATGAAAAAATGGCTATTTGTGCTGGACATCGACCCTAACACGCCTGTGGAAATGGTCCAGAAAATGTTTGTGTGCTCCTGCCATTTTTTACCAGAGGTCTATGCTGAAAGGAGGGAGCGCAGGAGCTCAGGAATGATTCAAGCACTTTTCTTCAAAGATATTGTCATACCATCTGTCGGCATCACAAAACAAGCAGACGTGGTAAGTGATCGTTGTGTATTTTGCTCAGCTAAATATGTTGTTGTGGTTATGTTATGGATAAGTGCTTGCCCAGAGCATATAGTGAAGTGACTGGCATTACTTCTCATTGTTGGGAATAAACAGACTGCTAGGAACATTTTATGTTGTTGTTCCCTCAGGAGTTGTGGTGATTTATGAGTGTGGAGTTAACATGTTCTCCCCATGTTCCAGTGATTATTTTGAGGCGTACTCTATATTTATATTGCACAGGTGTACCTAATAAAGTGGCCAGTAATAATTTACACCACCGGCTCTGGGTCTCCCTTCAGCCCCTGGTTACTCGGCAGCCTGAATCTCTCTTCTGGCTCTCTCTTCTTCCAAAACTTGTAACTCTTCCTTTGTATATTCTGGCTTCTCCTCAACAAACTTGTTTTGATGACAGGAGTAACTGCACTAAACATACGCTGTTTGAAATCACTCCGCCCAGCAAGTACTGTATGTCTGGAATGTAGTTCCGGCTCTGCCTTTGGCGCTGTCTCGTAATATTACATTATTATTTCATAGCGTGGTGAATGTGTAAGCTACAAGTTGTCCACAAGAGCGTTTTGGAGTCATTTGATGGTGTATTTGATTCGTTTTGAGGGAGAGAGGGACCTGTACCGTTCTCCTCCATTTCAGCAGGCAGCTCTGCCCCACCAATCTCAGAACAGCACGCACTGACAATTAAAGATAATGTACCTACTCATATGAGTATAGGGATTACGGCAATAGGCGAATTTGCCAAAATGTCAAACTATCCCTTTAATTACAGCAAAACACATCTAAATATCTGTTTACAAACTCTCACAGAACTCATGTAGTATAATCCAAGTCTCATTTATCCAGGTGTATGCTCAATACTTCAAAAACTGCATTTTAGCTAAAAACCTTAGTTTTGGAGTCTGGTTTTGAAGAGAACTCAGACAAGTAGCCTATAGTTTTTCTGAAGTTTAATGTGGTTCCCAATCAATCAATCAATCAATCAATCAATCAATCAATCAATCAATCAATCAATCAATAAGTCAATATTTTCACCATTTTTGTTATTATTTTTTATTATATTTTATTTTTCCTAAACAAACTCTGGCAACTAAAGGGTCAAAATGGAGATTGTGCCCCTGTCATGTCTGCATGTAAGATGTAGACACGCACACACATCATGTGTGCGTGAGTTCGTGTGTGAAAGCGGTTGCCATGGTAAATAAGTAGGTGCACCTGGCAGACAAGCAGAGAGAGACAGACAGAACACAGAGAAGAGACTGCTTTTAGTGGAGATTTAATTCCTCGAACAAGTTCTTTCCATTCCCAAACCGTTGGTCCGATCATCAAAATAAAGTCATGGTGAGAGAGATAAAGTTATACAGAAGATCTGTTTAGCAGCAGTTGAGCTGGCATATGTGCCTGTTTGAAGCCGATATGATAAACAGTGTAGGAGGAGATGTTTTTTTGAGGAAGGGCACGTTTGAGGCGAAATCTTAATTTGAAAGGGCAAATAGCTCACTTCCTGTTGGATTTAGGTCATTGGTGTCAGCGCGTGATTTGTAGGTTGAACACACCAGTTTTGGTTTGATCTTTCTACGACCTTCCTATGGGCCGCAGTGGACATTTTAGTGCACCTAGGTGGCGCTAGAGAGCCCATTTTGGCACTTGAGGGGTTAATAATGTGTATTTGCTGTTTCAAATAAAGATTCTGCTGCTGTAATCTGTCTTTTAAAAATTGTGAGACACCCACACATAGAGCTGTGTTTGCGTGTCTGTGTGTGCAGCCGTTGTCATGGCGATTAATGGCTTGCCTGCACCTGAGGGGCACACAGAGAGCTCATGAGAGAGCAGATCAGCAAAGGCTGTTTAATATGGGTTTGAAATTTCTCAAACAAGTTCTTCCCATTCCCAAACCATTGGTCCAATCAAGAAAATAAAGTGATGGTGAGAGAGAGCCACTTCTCTTGAACTTAAGTGTCGTGTTTTATATTTCTGAAATATTCTATTTCTTTTGTTTTTCTGACATCTCACCTTTAGGAGCCCATAAAGTCCAAACTAATCGAGTAATGAAAAAGTTATAAATAACATCTGATTAGAAGGAGTTGATCTGTCATCCGTGCAAGTTTGAAGCCGATAGGATGAACAGTGTATGATAAAAAGATTTTTTAGGAAAGGCAGTTTTAAGGCAAAATCTTACTTTGAAAGGGCAAATAGCTCACTTCCTGTTGGATTTAGGTCAGGGGTGTGAGCATGTGAATTGTAGGGCTTGATGAAACGAATGCGTCAGTTTTGGTTTGATGTCTCTACGACATTCCTACAGGCCACAGCGGCCATTTTAGTGTGCCTAGGTGGTGCTAGAGAGCCCATTTTGGCATTTTAGGGGTTATTTTCATGATTTTCTAAAATTTTTCACCGGTTCTGATATGCATGCCAATTTTGGTGAGTTTTTGAGCATGTTTAGGGGGTCAAATTCTAGTTCAAAGAGGCGGCAGGAGAAAGAAAGAATAATAAACGCACCAAAAACAATAGGGTCCTCGCCTTTGACGAGGACTCCTCTGTGAGGAGTCCTGTGAGAAGTCCTCTGCCTTTAGGCTCAGTTCCTAATAATAAACCTTACAGGAACAAGAGGGTCCTCGCCCTTCAGCCGAGGTCCCTTATAAAGCAGCAAAAACAACAGGGTCCTCGCCTTTGGTGAGGACTGCTTTGTGAGCAGTTCTCTGCCTCCGGGCTCGGACCCTAATTAAAGCTGCAAGCAGCGATGAACAGACCCTTGCACCTTCACGCAACTCGGGGACTGGCAGGACGTCTTCTGACATGTCAATTAATTTCTGTCAAAGTTAGACATCGCATGCAGAAGTGACTTGGCATATCCCTGATACAGTGCTGGAATGACATATTTCACATTTTGTATGACTTCCTCTTACCACCAGAGGGAGTTGGACAGCGCAGTAATTATACATCATGTTTTTATACATCAACCACAGCATTTAACTTTAAGATAAATTGAAAGATAAGTGTTTGAGACCTACTTCCTGTCACCACTAGGTAGCACTATGAGTATCAGGAAATATGGTGATATAAATGTTTTCAGGGCAGGACTAATATGAATCATCTTAAGTTTGATGGAGATCAGAACATATATTTATCTCTAATTTTTGACATGTAGATGTGTTCAGGACGGGACTGTCATCAATCCAGTGAAGTTTGGGCACGATTGGACCATGTATGCTGGAGTTATAAACTACTTCCTGTTTAGTGGCGAGACCCCTAACTTTGACGGCATCCCACGGTCACACGCATTGACGAAAACTCAAGCTTTTGATAACTTTTCATCTTCAAGGTCTTGGGATGGGACAGACCAAGGTTTGAAGTCGATTGGATGAAATCTCGAGGACTAGTTCGCTCATTTATAACCCCTGGAAATGACCAAAAATGCATCAAAATTGCACAGTAAATTCTGAATGGCTTCCTGTTGGGTTTAGAGCATGCCACCAAGAGGCTTTTTTGTACGTCTCTGAGCGTTACATAAGCCTACCGAGTTTCATACATGTAGGTTAAACTAGCTTCAGGGGCTGTTTCCTCAAACTTTTGTAGGGGATGCTAGTGAGCCATTTTTTGGAACCCGCACACGAGACCCTTAAAATATCAAATTTTTCACCAGTTCTGATATATCTGCAAAATTTCATAACTTTTCGGGTATGTTAAGCCTCCCAAAAATTCATTTGGAGGAAGAAGAATAATAAAAAATCCTTGCATTTCAATAGGGTCCTCGCACCGCTAAGTGCTCGGGCCCTTATAATAAATCCTTGCATTTCAATAGGGTCCTCGCACTGCTAGGTGCTTGGGCCCTAATAATAACTAGAACTGCAAGCAGTTATGAACGGGGGCCAGCCCCCCCGTGCGACTCCCCCCCGTGCGACTCGGTCCCCCCGGAGCCCATGGAAGTTGTCCCTGAAGGACGACGGTCTCTGGGCGAGCGCATGTTTATGAATGTGTCATTTAAAATGTGGAAGTTACAGGCAAAACTGCCTTTGCATCCGTTATAGCACCACCTATAGACCGATTCGACTCATACCCTCACAGTCTTATGCCAACCAATGATCTCAAATTTGGTGTTAATAGCATTTAGTTTGACAGAGATATCCAACAGTTTTCATAGAAATTTATTTGTTAATGATTTGCGCATTTTTTGACAGAATAAAATTCTTTTAATAAATTTAGATCAGGTCCAGTTGAAGAGTGTATATGTCAAGTTTCACACAGATTGGACAAAATCCCAAGGAGAAGTTCGAAAAAGTATGTTTTCCGGTTTTTGCGATTTTGCGAAAAAACTTCCTTGGCGCAAGTGGGCGTGGCCTATGGCAAAGTGATTCAGCTCTATCCAGGGAAGCTGGGGATACAAGATTCTTGAAGGTGCGACATACGGTGTGGGAGCTATAGGCAAAACCGCATTGGCCTAGGTTATAGCGTCCCCTGCAGGCAGATGTACATAGTTTTTTGCGTCAGAGGAGGTCAGTGGAGAAACTGAGCAGGACTACATGTATTTAATCATGAGTGCTGCAGCACAGTTGTAGCTACAGATTTGATTCAGATTCTAAATGAGGCAAAAAAGTTTGACCTGGAGATCTTGTATTTACATGTTTTTGCTATCAGGCATTTATTTAGGAAAATGTAGGAATGAGACACATGTGCTGGTCAGTTTGGTCAATGTTATCCTGTCAACACACACAGGTTTGTGTCTGTCAGAGTGAAGCCATTGTTATGCTAATTACATGCAGTTGAGTGGGCCAGGCAGATGAGGGGGAGACATTTAGAATGTCTAGCTCACAGCTGACACATTTGCTCATGTAACTTTCAGAGGCACTAGCTCATTTCCTGTTAGATTTAGGTCAGTGGTGTCTTGAGTGATTTGTAGGTCTTGAGTTGACAGAGAAGCCAGTTTTGGTTTGATGTTTCTACACCATTCTTACCACACACAGCAGCCATTTTAGTGCAAAAATTGTCAAGAGGTTTTGTGACATGTCACCTTTAAGAGGCACTAACTCATTTCCTGTTGGAAGTGAGTTGGTGCAAATGAGTGATTTGTAGGTCTTGGGGAATTGAAGAAGCCAGTTTTGGATTTATCTTTCTACAGCATTCGTACGGGCCGCCACAGCCATTTTACTGTGTCTATGTGGCATGAAAATTGTACAGAGGTTTTGTGACATGTCACCTTAAACACAGCATAAAATCCAAACTGTTTGAGTAATGACAAAGTTGTTCAGAGGAATTGTTTAGCAGGGCTAAAATCGAGTTTGAAATCGATAGGATAAATGGTGTAGGAGGAAATATTTTTTGAGAGAGAGAATTTGTGAAAAAACACATCTTTGAAAGGGCAATAGCGCACTTCTTGTTGCATTTAGGTCAGTAGTTACGAGTGATTGGTAGGTCTTCAAATGACCTTGATGACACGAACGAGCCAGTGTTGGTTTGGTTTTTCTATGGGATTCCTACCGGTCGCAGCGGGCATTTTAGTGTGTCTAGGTGGCACTAAAAATCGTCAGGAGATTTTGTAAGACATCACCTGGAAGACGCCATAAAATCCAAACCATTCAAGTAATGAAAAAGTCCCTTCGCCCGAGGTCCCTAATAAACGCACCAGAAACAATAGGGACTTCGTCCTTCGGCCGAGGTCCCTAATAATACACGCACCAAAAACAAGAGGGTCCTCGCCCTTCAGCCAAGGTCCCTAATAACAAACCTTATATGAACAAGAGGGACTTTGTCCTTCGGCCGAGGTCCCTAATAGTAATAATAATTATAATAAT
>CM023141.1:600000-760000 GCA_013133815.1 Cromileptes altivelis
TTGTCAATAAACTTTGTTTTTTCTCATGCCTCCACAGAAAATGGCAAACAACTTGATTTACTGATTGATTGGGGACCACTTTTAAAACAGGAAAAACACATCACACAATCTGTTTCCAAATTCTCGCACAATTTCTGCAGTATAATCCAAGTCTCATCTATCCAGTTTTAGGCTCAGGACTTCCCAAACACATGCATTTTCTCTAAGAAAAAAAAACATAATATAGTAGTTTGGCTTTGAAGACAGCATAGATAAGTGTTACATTTAGTTCAGTTTAAAAAGATTTAAGGTTAACCTGATTGAAGTCTCAAGCAACAATAGTGCAGCATCAGGATTGCCAGTTTGTGAGCAGTTCAGAGGTCTCATTTATGAAACAGTGCTTAGTATACATACTGAAAGTGTTCATGCAGACAAAAGTTGAAAATGATGTGTGACAAAATATATTCTGATTTATAAATCCATGGGTATTCCCGCTAGTGCACAATTTCCTTTTATGAATCCCAAATTAACTTGTAATTGTCTACATGTGGATCAGCCTCATATCCTCTAAACACCCACATTCAAACATAAATGGTCAAAGCACAGCACCTCATGAATGCTAATGCATAGATAGGATGCATACATAGAATTTCCATTGTTATGCGGATGATACACAGTTGTATTTATCGATGAAGCCAGAAGAAAGTAATCAATGAACTGAACTCCATAACTGCCTTAAAAACATAAAAACCTGGGTGAGCACCAATTTCCTGGTGTTAAATTCAGACAAAACTGAAATTATTGTTCTTGGCCCCAAACAACTCAGAGACTCTTTATCTGATGACATAGTTTCTCTAGATGGCATTGCTCTGGCCTCTACCACTACCGTAAGAAACCTTAACATTCGATCAAGATTTGTCTTTTAATTCTCATTTAAAACAAACCTCACAGACTGCATTTTTTCATCTGCGTAATATTGCGAAAATTAGGCCCATCCTGACCCGAAAAGATGCAGAAAAATTGGTCCACGCTTCTGTTACCTCTAGGCTGGATTACTGTAACTCTCTATTATCAGCTAGCTCTAGCAAGTCCTCTCCAGCTAATTCAGAATGCAGCAGCATGTGTACTAACAGGAACTAAGAAACAAGATCATATTTCTCCTGTTTTAGCTTCTCTGCACTGGCTCCCTGTAAAATCCAGAATTGAATTTAAACTCCTACTGTTAATTTATAAAGCTCTGAATGGTCAAGCTCCATCATATCTTTGAGAACTCATAGTCCCTTATTATCAGGAGTAGATCAGGAGCCAGAGCCTTCAGCTATCAGTCTCCTCTCCTGTGGAATCATCTTCCTTCATGGTACGGGAGGCAGACACCATCTCCACATTTAAGACTAGAATTAAGACTTTCCTCTTTGATAAAGCTTATAGTTAGGGCCGGCTCAGGCTTGCCCTGTACCAGCCCCTAGTTAGGCTGACTTAGGCCTAGTCTGTCGGAAGACCCCCCTATAATACACCGGGCACCCTCTCTCTTCTCTCTCTCTCTCTCTCTCTCTCTCTCTCTCTCTCTCTCGTATCCTATTACTGCATCTTGCTAACTCGGCCATTCTGGATGTCACTAACTCGGCTTCTTCTGCAGAGCCTTTGTGCTCCATTGTCTCTCAGGTTAACTCATATCGCAGCGGTGCCTGGACAGCGTGACGTGTGTGTGTCACAGTGATCCAGTCTCTGCAGTAGAATTTGATGGTCAATTGTGTCAAACGCCGCACTAAGATCTAATAAAACAAGTACAGAGACAAGTCCTTTGTCTGAAGCAATCAGAAGGTCATTTGTAATTTTAACTAGTGCTGTCTCAGTGCTATGATGCACTCTAAATCTTGACTGAAATTCCTCAAATAAATTATCATGTAGAAAATCACACAGCTGGTCTGCGACTACTTTCTCAAGGATCTTTGACATAAAGGGAAGATTAGATAATTATCTATAATTGGCTAACACCACTGGATCCAGGGTGGGCTTTTTTAGTAGAGGTTTAATTACAGCTACCTTAAAAGACTGTGGTACATAGACTGTTAATAAGGATATATTGATCATATCTAATATATGAGTGTTAACTAAAGGAAAGACCTCCTTAAGTAGCCTAGTTGGGATGGGGTCTAAGAGAGGCGTTGATGATTTAGATGAAGAAATCACTGCGGTCAATTCTTGAAGAGAAATTGGGGAGAAGCAATCTAAATATATATTAGGTTCTACAGCTGTGTTTGAGGTTAGATAGGTAGGCCTACCATCTGATGGCAGGAGGTCATGAATTGTGCCTCTAATAGTTAGAATTTTGTGATTAAAAAAGCTCATAAAATCATTACTGCTCAGGGCTAATGGGATACAAGGCTCAAAAGAGCTTTGACTCTCAGTCAGCCTGGCTACAGTGCTGAAAAGAAACCTGGGGTTGATCTTGTTTTCTTCTATTAATGCTGAGTAATAGTTTGCTCTGGCATTGCGGAGGCCCCTCTTATAGGTTTTCAGACTGTCTGTCCAGATTAAACGAGATTCTTCCTGTTTGGTTAATCGCCAATTCCTTTCAAATTTTCGCGGTATTTGTTTTAACCTACGGGTTTGAGAGTTATACCCAGGAGCGAACTTTCTTTGCTTTTTTGACTTCTTTTTAAGAGGAGCTACAGAGTCGAGCGTTGTTCGCAGCGAGCCTACGGCGCTATCAACAAAATGATCAATTTGGGAGAGGTTAAAGTCGGCACGGGAAACCTCTGTTACTGAAGGTATTGGTATTGAATTTAACGATGAAGTAATCTTTTCCTTAAATTTTGCGACAGCACTATCTGATAAACATCTAGTATAGTAACAGTTGCTGAGTGGCGTGTAATCGAGTAAAAAGAAATCAAAAGTAATCAGATAATGATCCGATAGCGACGGATTCTGTGGAAAGACTTTTAGGTTATCAATTTCAGTTCCATACGTCAGAACTAGATCGAGGGTATGGTTAAAACAGTGAGTGGGTTCATGTACACCCTGACTGAAGCCAATGGAGTCTATTAATGAGATAAACGCGGTAGCCAGGGAGTCATTATCAACGTCGACATGAAGGTTAAAATCGCCTACAATAATAACTTTATCTGATTTAAGGACTGAGACTGAGTAAATCAATATGATTGTCTGATATTAATTCGTTTACTAACACTGCTTTAGACGACAGAGACCTGATATTTAACAGTCCGCATTTAATTCTCCTTTTTTGTCTTTCTGTCACAGAAGAGGTTTTAATTTTTATGAGGTTGTTATGCACAACTCCTCTTTGTTTAATTTTGGATTTAAATAATTTAGGTGGTTGGGGGACAGACACCGTTTGTATAAAACTATGAAAACTATGGCTGGGTAACTGAACTAGAAGCTCAGAGAGGCGTTTAGGACTGTGACTCTCTGTCCTGGTCTCAACTCTGGGTTGTCAGGGATTTAAATTACTAATAAAGGTTGTCAGGTTCCTAGAAATGAGAGCAGCTCCATCTAAAGTGGGATGAATGCCGTCTCTCCTAATAAGACCAGGTTTTCCCCAGAAAGTTTGCCAATTATTAACGAAACCCACATCGTTTGCTGGACACCACCTGGACAGCCAGCCATTAAATGATGACATGCGGCTAAACATGTCATCAGTGGTCAGATTTGGGAGGGGTCCAGAGAAAACTACGGAGTCCGACATAGTTTTTGCATATTCACACACCGAGGCAATATTAATTTTAGTGACCTCCGATTGGCGTAACCGGGTGTCATTGCCGCCGACGTGAATAACAATCTTACTGAATCTACGTTTAGCTTTAGCCAGCAGTTTTAAATTTGATTCGATGTTGCCCACTCTGGCCCCAGGGATACATTTGAGTATGGCCGCTGGTGTTGTTAACTTCACGTTTCTCAAAATAGAGCTGCCAATAACCAGAGTTTTATCCTCAGCGGGTGTGTCGCTGAGTGGGGAAAAGCGGTTGGAAACGTGAACAGGCTGGTGGTGAGCCGTGGGCTTCGGCTTGGAGCTGTGCTTCTGGCGAACTGTAACCCAACCTCCCGGCTGAACGGGAGTTACCGGAGGACAGTTAGCAGAGGCTAAGGCTATGCTATGTGGCTCCGCACCGGCTACAGGGGGCTGGCTAACTACCGCAGCTACTGAATGGTTTTCCATGGTGCAGAGCCGCGCTTCTAATTCACTAAGCCTCGCCTCCAACGCAGCAAATAAGCTACACTTATTACAATTACCACTGTTGCTAAAGGAGGCAGAGGCATAACTGAACATGTGGCACACCGGGCAAGAAAGAGCAGGAGAAGGGGAAGCCATGGCTAAGCTAAAGTAGCTAACAACGCTAAGAGCGTGCAAACAACAGCTAGGAGATTAGCGAGAAGGTCGCCGAAAGAAGGAGAGCTATAAGTGCTTAAACAGAACCAGTGTGGGTTAAGACTTGAAGTAGACGTTTAAAGCAACTGAGGTGAGACAGCAGGGTAGCAGAATTCAGCAGAGCAGTACAGAGACGCTGTCACAGAAACACCGGAAATGACACAACTTGCTTACCGCAATACGTCAGCACGTCCTCTACAGCTATGGTAGATGTGTTCATTCATAGTTTTGATCAACAAATCTTTATTGTATTCTTTCCGTATTTTGCCCACTTCTTAGCGCAATAGTTAAAGAACCTCCATTAATCGCTCAATCTAAATGTGAAAAGTCTCACTGACTGACCGTCACCAGTGTGTTTGCTGAAAAGGAGAGGGGTGGAGGGACAGAGCTGTGTAAACATCCTGCAGTCCAACATACTATCATGCATTTGAATAACTTGTTAGATGGATATATATGGTGCCGTTTACAGAACAAGCCCAAATAAGCAGCTCCACTTTAGAAACAAGCCCAAAAAAACTCAACCCGCGACTACCAATATTTGTAAGCAACTTTACAAAAAAACAAGCCCAAAGTCACAGCTAATAAGTGGACCTGGCAACCCTGCTTGTGCGCTTGTGAATACCTGTCCTACTCTTCCTCTGATTGGTTTATGATGAAATTTTACTCTCCCATCACTTATGCAGTTGTCTCTCCCTCCCTTCCCCCTCACCTGCCTTCACCAAAGAAAAAAAACTTTAGAGCTCCGCTGAGAAGGAGCTTGCTTGGGTGAAAGCCGCTTCAGTGAACTCAAGTACAGCCGAATAATGGCGCATTTTATTATGGTAACCGTAACGGCGTTATAACGGGGGAGACAGTAATGTTTTTGATTACTTGTTACTGAAAAAGTAGCGCCTTTAGTAGCGCCGTTTATTTATAATGCCGTTATTCCCATCACAGACTATGATTAGGACTCATGATGAGAATATTGGGCCTCATTCACTAAAATGTCCATAGAAACACTCTTACTTTGCGCAAAAAAATAAATGTGCATGCAAAATCACTGTCGAATTCATGACACCTGTGCAATGGCTGATTTGGTTCTGACCTGGATGTTGTCACCTGTCATTCTGAACTGACAGGCGCGTGCCCACTATCTGCATTCAGGATACCACCACACCCCCATTTCTCTACTAAAGGAAATATTGCCCAGAGATGTATCATGGAGACATGCACATATTAAGGCCCTGACACACCTATTCAATACGTAATGGCAGTCAGAAACAGCTGATAAGCCATTTGTCACTCTCTTGAAGCATATCGGTCTCGTAATAACTCCCAGAGAGTTAGATGAGACATCTTAACACCTGCTTGGAGGTAAATCAGAATCTTTTATATATGCAGCATGCCTATTAATAGGTTACCAATTCATTAGTTGGCTACAAATGAACATATGTACAATTTCTATAAAACAAAAACTGGGACACTCTGTTTACATTATTGAAATTTTATATGAATAATTGATAAGGATAAAGGGTTTCAGTTCTGTACATTCGCATTGGTGAATTAACAATTTTAAATATTGTCTTTTAAAGCCTTTTTAAATAATTACAGATTTAATATGTTACATATTCAGTTAAAAGGTGTATGTTTACATTTTCTGAGACAACTGGGCCTTTATCATTTGCACATATGTATGGTCTAAGGCAGTTCTAAAATCATTCACAGAGTAGGAACAAATTCATTAAGAAAATATTGATGAATTCCAGATTTCTACTAAAACATTTGTGCATGCGGTTTCAGTACAGATTTGTGCATACACACTGTTTGTGAATGAGGCCTATTGAGTGTAATGATTGTGTGAGAACTGTCACTGGATTTATTTCCAGATTTTGCTCATTTACACAATCAATATGTGCAGATGGTGAAGATGTGCCATCTGAGGTGTCCGGAGGAGGCAGAGCTTGTGTGGCAGCCACTGCAGAGTCTCCAGTGACAGCACAGTTGTGTTCACAGCAGCCATTTAACACACAAAAAACTATTTGAAAACTAAATTATTTGATCAAGATTTGTGGCTTTACTTCCATATAAAATAAAAGTCAAGGACTGCCTTTTGTCACCTGTGTAATATTGCAAAAAACAGGCATATCCTGTCTCAAAAAGGTGCTGTAAAACTGTTCACCACATTTGTTACCTCTAGGATGGATTACTGCAATTAACCCCAACCCTAACCCTCCAATAAGTCCTTAAAAACTCTCTAGCTGATCGACAATGCAGCAGCATGTGTACTGACTGGAACTAAGAAAAGAGATCATATTTTTCCTGTTTTAACTTCTCTGCACTGGCTTATTGTAAAATCCACACTTGTATTTAAAATCATTCTCCTCACTTACAAAGCTCTAAATGGTCAGGCTCCGTCATATCTTAGAGAGCTCATAGTACCTTAGTATCCCACCAGAGCACCGTCCTTTAAGAATGCAGGGTTACTTGTGGTTCCTCCTGTTTCGGTCTGGGAGGCAGACACCATCTCCACATTAAAGACTAGACTTATGACTTTCCTTTTTGATGAAGCCTATAGTTAGGGCTGGCTCAGGCTTGCCTTGGACCATAAACAAAACAAATCGTGTCAATATCAATGAAGTGTTTCAGAGATGGAGAGAAAATGTTGCTAATAGTTTACCCTCTGCTAACACCATGAGCTATAGTTGAAAGCAAAATGCAACACCGTCACACTGAGCTGAAATGAAATAAGTGCTCATAATTTGTGTTTTTCTTTATGGCGTGTAGTATTTTGCCGCTGACAGGGCTCAGCCCCTGCTTTTACACACGGGAGCTCAGCAGAGTGGAAGAGAGACAGACAGCAGAGAGCTGAAGAGATGACGAACGGTACACTCCATGTCGTTGTGCATGAAAGGTAAACACCTGTTTTATGGCTAACACAAAAGAGGATTGGATTGGGCTCTATAAACTCAAAATAGCCAATCCCGATCAGTCAAAAAAGGCCTTGACCAGCCCTGATACTGATCATTGAGACTGAATCAGGACATCCCCACAAAATATACACTTGATTACATTTACACATATACCTTCATGCCCCTGCCTATATCCCAACCCATACTTGTAAATGTTTACACACATATGCACTCACACATGTGTCTGGATGTATAAAAAAGTGTGATTGAAGCAGATTGTTCAAGGCCATTGCCCAAAGGCCAACCTCCTGCTGCAGTGAGCTCTCTCTTATTTTCAAGTCCTGTATTTATGACCAGTCAGTAATGTGAAGTGTTGATTGAGGGGGTGATCAGTGTCATTTGCTATAATGAGTGCTAGGCCTGTGATGGCTCATTTATGTCTGAGAGATTGGGTGTGGAAAGGCAGATGATTTTAGAGGCAGTAGTGTAGTTAGTGTGCAATGATTTACTGAGGCACATGCAGAAGGAAGACTATAGTCTAGACAAGAGAAAATAAAAGGGTGAATTATTAGTTCAACATCATAGAAGACAAGATACATCTGATTTTTGCGATATTTCTTCACTGAAGAAAACAGGACAGGATGAGCTCAGTAAAAAATGGTCAAAAGTCATATACTTGTCAAAGCTGACACCAAGAATCTTAGCATAATGTGAATGAAGTGGACCAATAAACCGATGAACTTCAGTGGCAAAGTTAAAAGAATTAAAAGAATTTTGGTTTTGTCATGGTTTAAGCGGAGGAAACAGACACAAAGACATTAAGAGGTGGTAGCTAAGCAATCATAGAGGATGGTTGATTCAGGTTATTGGGGTTGGCAGAGAAAAAGATCTGTATATCATTGACATAATTGTGATATTACACATCTTCAAAGTTGCTGAACAAATGACCCAAAGGTAGCATGTACAATGAGAAGAGGTTTGGTCCAAGGGCCAACCTCTGAGGAACTCCACACAGCAGGGGAGGTAGGGAGGATACATGATTGTTGATACAAACACTGAGATATCTAATTGTCAAATAAGAATGAAACCAGATCAATGGTCTCAAAGGCATCTACTAAAATAACAATTGAATATTCACCTTTATCTGCATGCATATGAATGGCATTGGTCACTCTTAGTAATGCGTTGTGAATACTACTGTTGTGGCACAGTATAGCCGTGTCATCAGGGTACTTGAAGTATATGTTGATAGTGAAGCACAGATACAGGTTTTGTAAAGGAAAAAAGGATGTTTTGTTAAATTCTTTTTTCAGTGTGTTTTGAATGAGCTCTGCTTTGTTTAAAACAGGTTTACAATCTCTTGTGTTTTGCTTTTTCATGAACCACAGTGGAATAATGATTTTAATGATGATCATCACCTCCATGGCTATCAGCAGCAGCAGACATAATATTTAAATATGAAATAGTCGATGTAGTCCAAACAGCAATGAGAGCAGTACATGGGGTGCAGACTGCATATCAAGGTCATGTTTTCCCAGGGGAGGAACCAGTGCTCTTAGCTGTGAGCAGGCATAGAGCATGATGGGATACTATATTAAGAAGCTGCTAAAATAACTGCTACTATAACTGCACATCAGAAAAGGGTGTCTTTGAGACAAATTGATATTATTTTCTTGTAGCACTAGAGACAAGATGAAAGCCAAATGTCTATCTTTTCAACAAAAATATTAATGTGTCAGTGTACTGTATTACTGTATTTGATTGTGAGAGCTCTTGTATCAATGTGTCTGTCATGTCCTTAATAACAGTGCATGGATTTGACTTTATTGTATGATCAATAGGGTGGCACGGTGGTGTGGTGGCCTCGCCTCACAGCAAGAAGGTTGCCGGTTCGATCCTGGGCGTGGGAGCCCTTCTGTGCGGAGTTTGCATGTTCTCCCCATGTCAGCGTGGGTTCTCTCCAGGCACTCCGGCTTCCTCCCACAGTCCAAAGACATGCAGATTGGGGACTAGGTTAATTGATAACTCTAAATTGTCCGTAGGTGTGAATGTGAGCGTGAATGGTTGTTTGTCTCTATGTGTCAGCCCTGCGATAGTCCGCCTCTCGCCCGATGTCAGCTGGGATAGGCTCCAGCCCCCCCGCGACCCTCAAGAGGATGAAGAGGTTAGAAGATGAATGAATGAATGTATGATCAATACTCAATAATGTACTGTCATATAAGAAGTAGTAAATTGGGAAGCTGATCATTGTTACCAAAATCAATCCTGTTAAATGTGAATTAGCTTTGCTTCCATTAACATACGGGACTTATGTGAGGCAAGCGAGCAATTTAGGGTTCTTTATTTTGCTCAAGGATACTTTAACATGCAGACTGGAGGAGCCGGGGATTGAACTGCTGATTTTGGTGGATGACCAGCTCTGCATCTGAGCCACAGCCGCCCCACAGAGTGGGTGCCATTTGAGCTCTTCAGGTAGAACATTCCAAAGTCCAGGGCACTGCAGCAGAAGGCTCTATCGCCCATAGCTTTTATGTTGTAGCAGAGTTGGTGGAGATAAGGCAGGCTACTAGAGTGAATGTGTGGAAGGTGTGTAGGCCTGAATGAGGTCAGAGAGACAGTGATGCATATAGCCGTAAACAGATTTGTAGGTTAGTGTGAGGAGTTTGTACTCAATGCTGGAGTGAACAGGAAGTCGGCGTAAAATAAGAAAAACCGTATAGTTCTTTGTCAATAGGAGGAGATGCATGTAAGAATATGTGCAGCAAAGGTTTGAATGTGCTGAAGTTCACCAGAGATAAATGATGGGAGACTGAGGAACAAAGCATTATAGTAGTCTAATCTAGAGGTAACATAGATGTTAACCATATTTTTAAAGACTGTCCTCTTCCAATAAACTGTTGGAATTTGAAAGCCTGTCCTCAGGCCCTCCTTTGATTTTTGATGATCATGATATGTAAAGCATCTTCTGTATTTGCTGTGTTTAAGTGGTTTACTCATACGACATATCATTTGAAAGCTACACTACTCACAGTGCCAATAATGCTGACCATTTAAAGACATGACCACCACAGCAGGCTAAAAAAAATAAAAAAAATAAAATAAAATAAATAAATAAATAACTCAACTATGAAGCATTATCATAAACCACAGATATGTGTGGCTTCATGATATGGCCCCATAGTGTTTTACAGCTAATACCTCTCAGTTCTAGTCATCTGCAGCATCTCTTGTCATTAAAAAACTCAGGTATTTTGGACGTGGCTGACGTGCTGACGTATTGCGGTAAGCGACTTGTGTCATTTCCGGTGTTTCTGTGAGAGCATCTCTGTACTGCTCTGGTGAATTCTAGTAACCTGCTTTCTCACTTCAGTTGCTTTAACGTCTACTCCAAGTCTGAACCCACACTGGTTCTGTTTAAGCACTTATAGCTCTCCTCCTTTCTACGACTTTCCCGCTAATCTCATAGCTGTTGTTTGCACGTTACTAGCCTTGGTAGCTACATTAGCTTTACAGTTAGCGATGGCTTATCCCTCTGCTCTTTCTTGCTCGGTGTGCCAAATGTTCAGTTCAATGCCCCTGCCTCCTTCAGCAACAGTGGTAATTGTAATAAGTGTAGCTTATTTGCTGCATTGGAGGCGAGGCTTAGTGAATTAGAAGCGCGGCTCCGCACCATGGAAAACCATTCAGTAGCTGCGATCGTTAGCCAGCCCCCTGTAGCCGGTGCAGAGCCACATAGCATAGCCTAAGCCTCTGCTAGCTGTCCTCCGGTAACTCCCGTTCAGCCGGGAGGTTGGGTTACGGTTCGCGAGAGGCACAGCTCCAAGCCGAAGCCCACGGCTCACCACCAGCCTGTTCACATTTCCAACCGCTTTTCCCCACTCAGCGACACACCCGCTGAGGATAAAACTCTGGTTATTGGCAGCTCTATTCTGAGAAACGTGAAGTTAGCAACACCAGCGGCCATAGTCAAATGTATCCCTTGGGCCAGAGCGGGCAACATCAAGTCAAATTTAAAACTGCTGGCTAAAGCTAAACGTAGATTCAGTAAGATTGTTATTCACGTCGGCGGCAATGACACCCGGTTACGCCAATCGGAGGTCACTAAAATTAATATTGCCTCGGTGTGTGAATATGCAAAAATGATATTGGACTCCGTAGTTTTCTCTGGACCCCTCCCAAATCTGACCACTGATGACAAGTTTATCCACGTCATCATTTAATGGCTGGCTGTCCAGGTGGTGTCCAGCAAACGATGTGGGTTTGGTTAATAATTGGCAAACTTTTTCATAGTTTTATACAAACGGTGTCTGTTCCCCGACCACCTAAATTATTTAAATCTAAAATTAAACAAAGAGGAGTTGTGCATAACAACCTCATAAAAATTAAAACCTCTTCTGTGACAGAAAGACAAAACAGGAGAATTAAGTGCGGACTGTTAAATATCAGGTCTCTATCATCTAAAGCAGTGTTAGTAAACGAATTAATATCAGATAATCATTGATTTACTCAGTCTCACTGAAACCTGGCTGTGTGAAGATGAATATGTCTAAATGAATCCACTCCTCCCAGTCATAATAATACCCACATTCCTTGAGGCAGCGGCTGAGGAGGGGGAGTTGCAGCCATTTTTAACTCTAGTCTGTTAATCAGCCCTAAACCTAAACTAGATTATAATTTATTTGAAAGTCTTGTTCTTAGTCTTTTACATCCGACCTGGAAAACTTCATAGCCACTTTTATTTCTTATAGTGTACCGTGCTCTTGGCCCGTATTCTGAATTTGTATTTGTATTTTTATCCAGTTTAGTTCTTAAATCAGCTAAAGTTATTATTATAGGTGATTTTAACATTCATGTTGACGTTGATAATGACTCCCTGGCTAACGCGTTTATCTCATTATTAGACTCTATTGGCTTCAGTCAGGGTGTACATGAACCCACTCACTGTTTTAACCATACCCTTGATCTAGTTCTGACGTATAGAATTGAAATTGATAACCTAACAGTCTTTCCACAGAATCCCTCGCTATCGGATCATTATCTGATTAATTTTGATTTCTTTTTACTCGATTCCACGCCACTCAGCAACAGTTACTATACTAGATGTTTATCAGATAGTGCTGTCACAAAATTTAAGGAAAAGATTACTCCGTCGTTAAATTTAATACCAAGTCCTTCAGTAACAGAGGTTTCCCATACCGACTTTAACCTCTCCCGAATTGATGATTTTGTCGATAGCGCCGTAGGCTCGCTGTGAACAACACTCAACTCTGTAGCTCCTCTTAAAAAGAAGTTAACAAAGCAAAGAAAGTTTGCTCCTTGGTATAACTCTCAAACCCGTAAGTTAAAACAAATATCGCAAAAGTTTGAAAGGAATTGGTGATTAACCAAACTGGAAGAATCTCGTTTAACCTGGGCAGATAGTCTCAAAACTTCTAAGAGGGGCCTCCACAATGCCAGAGCAAACTATTACTCAGCATTAATAGAAAATAATAAGAACAAACTTTTCAGCACTGTAGCCAGGCTGACTGAGAGTCAAACTATTGAGCCTTGTATTCTTTTAGCCCTTATCAGTAATGATTTTATGAGCTTTTTTAATGACAGAATTCTAACTATTAGAGGCACAATTCATGACCTCCTGTCCTCAGATAGTACCTATCTAACCTCAAACACAGCTGTAAGACCTAATATATATTTAGATTGCTTCTCCCCAATTTCTCTTCAAGAATTGACCGCAGTGATTTCTTCATCTAAATCATCAATGTGTCTCTTAGACCCCATCCCAACTCGGCTACTTAAGGAGGTCTTACCTTTAGTTAACACTCATATATTAGATATGATCAATATATCCTTATTAACAGGCTATGTACCACAGCCTTTTAAGGTAGCTGTAATTAAACCTCAACTAAAAAAGCCCACCCTGGATCCAGAGGTGTTAGCCAACTATAGACCAATATCTAATCTTCCCTTTATGTCAAAGATCCTTGAGAAAGTAGTCGCAGACCAGCTGTGTGATTTTCTCCATGATAATAATTTATTTGAGGAATTTCAGTCAGGATTTAGAGTGCATCACAGCACTGAGACAGCACTAGTAAAAATTACAAATGACCTTCTGATTGCTTCAGACAAAGGACTCGTCTCTGTACTTCTTTTATTAGATCTTAGTGCGGCGTTTGACACTATTGACCATCAAATTCTACTGCAGAGACTGGAACACTTAATTGGCCTAAAAGGTTCTGCGCTAAGCTGCTTTAAATCTTATTTATCGATCGTTTTCAGTTTGTTGACGTTCATAATGAATCATCCTTACGTACTAAAGTTTGTTTTGGAGATCCGCAAGGTTCTGTGCTCGGACCAATCCTATTTACCCTATATATGCTTCCTTTAGGTAACATCATTAGAAATCACTCTATAAATTTCCATTGTTATGCGGATGATACACAGTTGTATTTATCGATGAAGCCAGAAGAAAGCAATCAATTAGCTAAACTCCATAACTGCCTTAAAAACATAAAAAGCTGGATGAGCACCAATTTCTTGATATTAAATTCAGACAAAACTGAAGTTATTGTTCTTGGCCCCAAACAACTCAGAGACTCTTTATCTGATGACATAGTTTCTCTAGATGGCATTGCTCTGGCCTCTAGCACTACTGTAAGAAACCTCGGAGTAAGATTTGATCAAAATTTGTCTTTTAATTCTCATTTAAAACAAACCTCACAGACTGCATTTTTTCATCTGCGTAATATTGCGAAAATTAGGCCTATCCTGACCCCAAAAGATGCAGAAAAATTGGTCCATGCTTTTGTTACCTCAAGGCTGGATTACTGTAACTCTCTATTATCAGGTAGCTCTAGTAAGTCCTTAAAAACTCTCCAGCTAATTCAGACTGCAGCAGCACGTGTACTAACAGGAACTAAGAAACAAGATCATATTTCTCCTGTTTTAGCTTCTCTGCACTGGCTCCCTGTAAAATCCAGAATTGAATTTAAAATCCTACTGTTAACTTATGAAGCTCTAAATGGTCAAGCTCCGTCATATCTTAGAGAGCCCATAGTGCCATATTATCCCACCAGAATACTGCGCTCTGAGAATGCAGGGTTACTCATGGTCCCTAAAGTCTCCAAAAGTAGATCAGGAGCCAGAGCCTTCAGCTATCAGGCTCCTCTCCTGTGAAATCATCTTCCTGTTACGGTCCGGGAGGCAGACACCGTCTCCACATTTAAGACTAGACTTAAGACTTTCCTCTTTGATAAGGGCCGGCTCAGGCTTACCCTGTACCAGCCCTTAGTTAGGCTGACTTAGGCCTAGTCTACCCCCCCCCGTATTGTATTACTGCATCTTGCTAACTCGGCCATTCTGGATGTCAGTAACTCGGCTTCTACTCCGGAGCCTTTGTGCTCCACTGTCTCTCAGATTAACTCATATCGCAGCGGTGCCTGGACAGTGTGACATGTGTGGTTGTGCTGCTGCCATGGTCCTGCCAGATGCCTCCTGCTGCTGCTGCTGCCATCATTAGTCATACTTCTACTGTCATTATACATATATGATTATTGTCACACATGTATACTGCCAGATATTAATATATACTTTCAACATATTGTACCACAGTAGCCAGAACTATAACTATAATATTATTAATTTCATTAATGTTGTTGTAAGCTACTGTCATTACCGTCTGTCCTGCATCTCTCTCTCTCTCTCTCTCTCCCTCTCTCTCTCTCATTGTCTCATACGGATTACTGTTAATTTATTATGTTGATCTGTTCTGTATGACATCTATTACACGTCTGTCTGTCCTGGAAGAGGGATCTCTCCTCAGTTGCTCTTCCTTTCTTTCTACCATTTTTTCCCCCGTTAAAGGTTTTTTTGGGGGGAGTTTTTCCTTATCCGCTGTGAGGGTCCTAAGGACAGAGGGATGTTGTATGCTGTAAAGCCTCGTGAGGGAAATTAGGCTTTATAAATAAAATTGATTGATTGATTGATTGATTGATTGATTGATTGATTGATAGATTGCCACATGATTCCCGAGCACGGCACCGCTTCTGCTCACCGCTCCCTCAGGGGATGGGTCAAATGCGGAGAACAAATTTCACACACTCAGGTGTGTGACAATCAGTGGAACTTTACCTTTACCTTTACCTTTGATTGATTGATCGTTCGATCGATCGACTGATTGATTGAAAGGTGAAGATAAAAAAAATCAGTGTGTTGACACTCGTATAACTCAATGACAGAAGCACTTTGAAGTCAGCATCACAGTTTCCTTTCAAATGAGACCATGCATGTACATGTACTAAGAATGGAAAAAGAACATCTCTCAGTTTACTTTGGGTATGCCTTGTATAGGTGTTTTAGGTGAATTTCACAGGACCACTATATAAACAACCACAAAGGTTGTTTGTATAAGCAGAAATTACAACCCCCATTAAGATATTTGTTAGGCACAAGGATATTTTATTATTATTGCCACCCGACATAGTTGGTGGTAATTGTTTTGGTACAGCATGGTAGCTCAGTTCCAATGCAAAAGAGAGAGAGAGAGAGAGAGAGAGAGAGAAGAGAAAAATAAACAAGCAACAGACACTATAAACCATTACAGCAGTGCACCATGGATGTATTAAGCGACCTGGATACAGCACTGGGGCTCCATGAAGTCCAAATCGCTTTATTTGCACAGTATGAAATTACCCACATGACTGGTGCTGCTTCGGCATTATTGGGCTCGTAGAGCAGCCACACCAGAGATTTACAGCTGCCATGCATGGCCGAACCCAGCCAGGCACGGCCAAGTGTAGCTGAGCGTCCACCCTCCGCTTTAGCGCAAGCTTGAATGGCATTGAAATAATTTTATCTTGCAGCTTGGACTTTCCAAATGTTATCGGACCAAATGGATTAAATCCTGATAGTGGCATGAGTAATTTTGCTGGGGTTTTGATGCTCTAAACAAATTATCCACCTGCATTTTCCAATGTAAGTTTATGGGAAAAGTCAATGGCATCACATGAAGGACCCAGGAAATTGCAGTACTACCGTTTGACCACTAAGAAATTCTCCACAGCCCAGTGCACTTCCTGGGGGCCTGCAGCCCACACAAAAAAAGTAATCACATAGTTCTTTAAAAAATGATGTGGGAAAAAATATGTACAGTTCAGTCCCCCAGCATGTCAAGTAGCCCAACAGGCAAAAAATTACAATTGTTGATGAACTAGTGCAGGTAGAAGTTTTACTTGTGGAGAGGTTAGCAAGGGGAGTTAAGCATTCTGACTACTGTAGGAAAGAAGCTGTTTTTGAATCTAGTGGTGCTGGGTAAAATCAACCTATAGCGCCTGGGAGGCTCTAGTTTTCTTGTAGTGAGACTGTCTGAGCTCCTATACGAGACAGTGAGAGATGATGTCAGGATGTTTTCTAAGATGGCTTTGTAGAAGTAGACCTGGGCCTTTGTGATGATGTGGTTGGTATGAATATTCCATTTAGGAGTGTTACTGATATAGGTACCAAGGAACTTAAAGGAGTCTGTCAGTTATGTGTTGGTCAGAAATATGAACATGGGCTTTGATTAGGGTTGGGACTTGTTAGGATTTTAACGATTCCGATTCCTTACCGATTCCTCTTACCGATTCCTCTTACCGATATATTCATTATTCTTGCTATACTTAAACAAGTATATAATAAACACAAATGCAATCATACAAATACAAAAACTTTATTCTAACTGTTGCACAGTACAATTAGGTGAAAATACATATTTGTGTGTGGTGTGTATTTCAGATTTAGAGCTTGTATCATCTCCCTGAGAATATATAACAACAAAAAGTGATTCTCTGATTTCTGCAGTAACACTATTACCTCAAATTAACCACAGCAATGTAATAAAAAATACTTTTATGAATTCATGTTTGGGCACTGTTATTTACATGACAACATGTTCAACACCTGAACAGAACACACACACACACATTGGCTGTTTGTTTCTACCGCTCCACTCACTGGAAGCCTCAGACCTCCCGCCGCCCACCTCTGACTTGATTAAACGCTGAAAATAAAATAAAGGAGGGAGACAAGTTTTCCTATTTATCTTATTTTGTTATATTTCTCCATCTCCCCTCGCTGGAAGCCTCGGACCTCCCGCCGCCCGCTCCCGTCTCAGACATGGAGGTCTTCCTCTCCGCGGAGCACCCACAGCGCACGCCCGGCCTGTTAAATAGCCTGTAACCATAACAACTGTGTGACACAAACTCAGTGCTTTAGTAGGCTAATTAAATAATGTCAGGCTCGGTCGGGTTCGGACAGAAATATGCGGCCCGTGCCACACTCTAATGGAAATGCACGTGACATCTTCAGCTCTTCTCCTTGCGCTCAAGCTGCGTCTGTGCGCTCATGGAATTTCTGCTCCCAGATTTCTGCCCTGCTCTTGGATTTTTTTGTGAAACAACCCTGTCAAAATCCCCCAACCAATAGAATGCCAGGTTTATTGCTGACCAATGAAATAATCCCCGCCTCCTTGTGGGCCCAGACGGGACACTCTAAAACTAAAGCGAGTGCGCCCGCAAGAAGGCAGGGATCACTTCATTGGTTCTACTGGTTGGGGGATTTTGACAGGGTTGTTACACAAAAAAAATCCAAGCGCAGGGCAGAAATCTGATCTTTCAAAAATACCACTGAATACAGTGGTAATAAGTAGCAGAAAGGTAGTAGCACTGGTAGCAACAGTAGTAGTATCAAAGACAGCTCTGGTATTCTTTTAGGTAGCAGCCATAAGGCCCGAACATACTCGGGCGTACTGTAAGCGGAACGGACTCCGCGAGGAATGTCCGCAGTCATTCAGGCTTCCATAGTTGAGCGCACTTCCGCGTTGTAGTTTCCTGTAAAAATGTCCATGAAAAATCCCCGCGATGTGAAAAATACATGCCGAGCAGTCACAAATCTGAGCTTTGCGCGCACAGGCCTTGCCGACGTCCGCTTTGAGTCCATGCGGACCTCCGCGGAGTCCGTTCCGCGTATGTTCCTCCCAAGTATGTTATATATAGTATTCCTATAGACAGGAATCGAACAGGTGACCATTCAAACATCACTCCCTCAGACCGCCATTATACATTTTAGAATAGATAGATAGATAGAAAGAAGTTTATTCATCCCTGAAGGAAAATTCAACTCATTTGTGGTTCATAAAAAACAACATAGAGACTTCCCCACATCAGCAATAAAACAGTGGTGTTAAAATAGACATAGAATAAAATAAGTTAAAATAACTGCATAAATAGAAACTAAAAATCACATTAAAATTAAATGAATATTGCCCATTCCACAGTCCAGTCCAGTTGTGGCTAAGGTGATGTGTGTGAGTGTGTGTGTGACTGGATTTAGAAGGGGTTAAACAATCTTATTGCTGTGGGGATGAATGATCTCCTGAAATGCTCCGTTCTGCAAGTTAGATGAGCCGGCTGTTTCATTTGGGGTTTTTTTTGGGAGGGGCTTTATTGGTGGAGCTTCCCAGACTAAGAATTTCACATGTATGTACCCAGTGCTACTAAGTGACTAATAAAGCTGAACTGAACTGAACTGAACTGAACCGACTGCTACAGCTGTTCCTCTGTAACTTCAGGAGGCTGCGGAGAGGGTGTCTGCTATTGTCCATTATAGCCTGTTCAATGTGTTCTCCACCACAGTTCTCAGAGGATTTTTAATACTTAAAAAATTATATAAAATTACTGTAACATGTTAGAAGAAAGAAAAAGTAATAGCATACATCTCCTGAAGAAGATGTACTATTTGACATTGAAATAAAGTTTCTGGTTGTATGTTTATTTTCTTGCATGCGATTTTCACATGCAAAGACAGTTCATAAAGTTCCTTCTCAATCATGACAAATCTATTACAGTATGTGCTTCTGTCATCTTATTATACACATACAGTATGTACTGCACAAACACACACAAGCCAACATTATCCATATCAGACAAATAACTAAAAACACAATAGATTGTATGCACCACACACATAAACACTGTAACCGCTTTGTCATGATGATGGTAAATAGTGTGCATGTGTAATGATTTTTTGATATTATATTCTCAGTGCAATAATGACTGCATGTAGGCCTGCTCACCCTCTCCTTTAAATCTGTCTTTTTTAAATACAGTGTGATAGGAGTTGAGGTAGAAGATGGCGAATCTACCCAAACTCAGTTTGCTTGTTTATTTGCCGAATGGATATTGTTGGCATCACTCTTGGCTGTCAGTCTTAATTATACATTAATATACTCATCATCTCGTGTATCAAACTGATGCAGAGGAGAAAAGAATAGTGTCTGGCTCATGATGATACTTGAGGTCACACTCCTGCAGTGCCGTTATTCACCACATCACACAGTATTCATGTTGCTGGTCCAATATGCAGTCCAATACTGCAGCCTTTTTCACGGGGAGCGAGCTTCCAAATTTACCCTCCCGCTGTGCTCGCTCCCCGTGCCTTAAAAAGCGCGTGCACGGCTGAAGGTCACTTAAACACAAAAGGCTTTCAGCGCTGCGGTCCAATATAGCGCATGCGCGCTGCCGGAGGACTGCTTCATAGACCGCAATATGGCGAGAATGCCTGCCAGCGGAGACACAGAGCAGAAGCAGATAAGCTGCCCTGAGAGGAGCAGGGAGGAGGATAATGAGGAGGAAGATGAAGATGAGATCCAGGAGGTCCAGATCACCGGGGAGGAAGAGGACGAGGGGTCCGATCGAGATGGTGTGAAGCTTGAGTGGGAGTCAGGGGGTACAGTGCTAGACTCCAGCGGTTCTGCCGCGGAGATAAAAGCGGTCGTTATGCGGAGTATGGACCGGGAAGAGGAGGAGGGAGAGGCGGACCCCTTCAGCAGTGGCATACCCGCTGGGCTGGAATCTCAACTGGAGGGAGACGTTCAGCGGTCAGAGCGGAACAGGCTGAGCGAGAACACCCGCCTGGCCACCCGGTATGCGGTGAGAATCTTCAGGGAGTACCTCAGCGAGAAAGCCCAAAGTCCAGACTTTGAAACTCTGGACAAGGAGGCGCTTTGCGTTGTGCTACGCTCCTTTTACGCAGAGGCGCGCTCCAAAAGTGGACAGTTGTACAGCAAGTCGTCCCTCATCAGCATCCGGAGCTCACTCAATCGGTACCTTAACGAGCCGCCCTACTGTCGAACATTGGACCTCACTAAGGACCCTGAACTTCGCAGCGCCAACTTGACCCTGGCCGCGGTCATACGGAGGCTGGAAGAGCAAGGCGCTGGTCCCGTGGTGCAGAAACAAGCCATCACGCGCTCGGACCTTCGGAAACTGTACGAGTCATCAGTGTTCAATTCCGAAACGCCGTTCGGGTTGCTCAACAAAGTGTGGTTCGAGACCTGCATGTATTTCTGCACCAGGGGCCGGGAGAACCAGCGGGAGTTGGAGGAGGACTCGTTCGGTCTGGCTGTGGATGAAGACGGAAGAAAGTTTGTCTATTTTAAAGCTCTCGGACCGTACCATAAGTCCCGCTCAGCCGCCTGGACCAAGAAGCGTCCGGACGCAGAGGAGGACACCTTGCCGCGGATGTACGAGACGGGCTCGGAACAGTGTCCATACGCCAGCTTCGTACGATACGTTTCTAAAAGGAACCCGCTCTGCAGGGCGTTCTTTCAGCGGCCACGGGACCACTGCTGCGCGGGTGACATGACGTGGTACGAGAACAAAGCTATCGGAAAGAACCTGTTGGGCACGAGGATGCAGATGTTGTCGCGCGCTGCCAAGCTCTCCAAGACCTACACCAACCACTGCATCGGCGCCGTCTCCATAGCAACGCTCAACAGCATCGTGGGCGCCGCGGGCTCCAGGCCGCCGACGACGCTTTACGTTGCCTCGGAAACGGTCAACGGTCACGCGCAGTCCCACCTCCAGCTCGTGATCCCATACCGGATAACAGGCGCTGCAGATCTGATGCCGCAGCGGACAACAGCAGCAACAGTAAACACACCATCAACAACAACGTGTAGGGTCAGCGCCGAGGAGGACCCGGAGGCTCCCTACGCCAAGAGGCTGTGCGTGCGCCCTGGGACACGCGCGGAGTTGCCTGTGGAGCGGAACGAGAGCGAGACGGTGCCCACCAGAGCCACCGAGTCCCATATACATACACAGCCCGTGGTGCGGTCCCCGGTCGCTGTGCCTACACAGGTAATAGAGAACGTGTGATTGTCATTTACTGTAGCCTGTGTTCAAATCGTAAAATTTGGCAAAAGATAGCCTCTCCATGCATCAGCACTGCGTGAGTCCTGTACGAGTATTGTGCAGTCCGTTCTAACAAACCGAGCTCTCAGAAAAGTTATAAAGATGTCCAGTTTATACCGGGCGCTGACTATTTTTGAAATGTTCCAGTTAGTTATATGCTATATTTGATATACAAAAAAACATAAATACAACAAACCCATCAGTAAAAACATTATAAGATAATGTAACAACACAGATTCTTATCATTTAGTAGAGGGTTGCTGGTGCTTTAGTAGCCAACACATGCGTGTAACGTGACTAAAATTATTTTATCAGTTTTCACAGAGAATGAGCTCAGTTCAGTGAAGTCATGTCCATTGTTCTCACAGATATCATGTCTAGGATGGTACACAAGTATGTGTTTTTCACTTAGTATGCCAGTCTTACAGCAACACACAAGTTGTTCTGGTGGTGTATGGCACCAGCTGCCCATTTCCACTAGCAGTCTGCGAGAAGACAACTGTAACCATGTAAAGGTTATTCTCAAAAGGTCTTAAATATTTCTGGTTTAAGATGGACAGACAGCTATATATGGATAAATGGCTTGGTAATTCTTGTATCTTGTATCTCTTAAGATTGTAATTTCTCAGTCACCTCTCTACAGTCACTTTCAGTAGGTTTGTTTCTTCACACATTTAAACATCCTGCAAGATTTGAAAATCCCTTATTTTAGAGACATCTGGTGAAACCAATTTTGACAGGGAATGCTTTCTAAGATGTTACAATCACTTAAACATTTTACAGAGGCACAGAGGCTCTTAGTGACAAACCCATGGAGATTTTTAATGCAACTTTGCTGTCCCCCTCATCTTTATGGCGTTAGTGTTTTTGGTTCAGTCTCACAGCTGTCATCAACCTGATGTCCAGCAGCAGCAGGCAGCTGGTGTTAGTGAAAAGCTCTAAAAAGCCACTTGAACACTAGCTGCTCAGCAGCAACAGCAGCAAAAAGCTGACAGACACAGTTAGAGAGTAGCTGGTGAACAGTGGAGCATTTAGCAGCTGAGAAAGATATTTCTCTCAGGAGTTGGTTGAGACCAAAGCAGAGCTAAAAGAGAGTTAATATTGATCTGACATTCATCAGGTGACAGAAACACAACTCCATATGAATCAATCAACCAATCACAGTAGAGTTGCCTGATAGCTGAAGGCTCTGGCTCCTGTTCTACTTTTGGAGACTTTAGGGACCATGAGTTACCCTGCATTCTCAGAGTGCAGTGTTCTGGGATAATAGGGCACTATGAGTCTCTAAGATATGACGGAGCCTGACCATTCAGGGCTTTGTAAGTTGTTAGTTTGCGGACGACACCAATCTCATCATCATGAGGATTTTCCTACCCTGATTGAATGTGTTAATGAGGAACTATCTAATGTTGCTCATTGGTTTCAACTTAACAAGCTAACTCTTAATGTGAAAAAATGCAACTTCATAATCTTCTGTAACACTAATAAGTATTATCCTAAACAGCTAGCCAAAATCCTGATTAATGGAGTTGAAATCCTACAAGTTCAGTCTACCAAATTCTTAGGAGTTATGCTAGATGAACGGATAAATTGGTCTACTCATATTGATCTTGTATGCAAAAGATCTATGAAGATGATATTGAGAAAGGTTTGTCCCTTAATTCACTCCTCAGCTCATTTAACCCTATACTATAGCTTTTTGTTCCCGTATATAAATTATTGTAATATTGTTTGGGCTGCTACTTAACCCACTTGTCTTAAGAAATTATTTATACTTCAGAAGAGGTTTTTGAGATTGATCTCCCATTCGAGTCGATACGCACCGTCTGCAACCTCTCTACAGTAACTGTTACCTATTGATAAAGTGAATGTCTTTCAAACATGTCTATTCTTACATAAGTTCATTTATAGGAAACAAGATCTTCCAGTCACCTTTAATAACTTTTTTATTTCTACATTACATGTCCATACATACCAAACAAGGTTTTGTAATAGCAGTGTCTTCTTACCGTTCTCCCGAACATCAAGTCACCAGTTCAGCATCTCTTTTAGAGGTCCCAAGCTATGGCATGAATTAAGTTTATCATTGTGGTCCATGTCTTCTCATTTTCTTTTCAAAAAGCATCTGAAGGCACTTTTAGTGTCCACATGAACTCTTAAAGCATCTACCTTAATCCTCTGTTTTTCTCTCTCTTTTCTCTTTGTCTGATCTCGTTTCTTCTTCTTCGTCCTAATTTGCTTCAGTTACCCTAGTTTTGCTCCCTTTTTTGTTGTTGTTTGTTTCTTGTTGTTGTTGTTATTTTGTTTTGTGACTCTTTGCTTAGTCTAGTAATTTAGCCTGCATGTCATTTGCTTGTGATTATGGCTAGGGGTGAAACTCTGTACAAACTCGCATATGGGCTTCGTTCCCCCCTTGCACAGTTGTCTAATTTAATTGTGTTAAATAAATAAATTAAATTAAATGAAATTAAAATTAGAAGAAGGATTTTAAATTCAATTCTGGATTTTACAGGGAGCCAGTGCAGGAGAAATGTGATCTTGTTTCTTAGTTCCTATCAGCACATGTGCCACTGCATTCTGAATTAGCTGGAGAGTTTTTAAAGGCTTATTAGAGCTACCTGATAATAGGGAATTACAGTAATCCATCTTAGAGGTAACAAAAGCGTGGACCAATTTTTCTGCATCTTTTTGGGACAGGGTAGGCCTAATTTTTGCAATATTACGCAGATGAAAAAACGCAGTCTGTGAGGTTTGTTTAAGTGAGAGTTAAAAAACAAATCTTGGTCAAATATTACTCTGAGGTTTCTTATGGTAGTGCGAGTGGCCAGAGCAATGCCATCCAGAGAAACTATATCATCAGATGAAGAGTTTCTGAGGTGTTTGGGGCCAAGAACAATAACTTCAGTTTTGTCTGAATTTAATATTAGGAAATTGGAGCTCATCCAAGTTGTCTTTAAGGCATTTTTGAAGTTTAGTTAATTGATCCATTTCTTCTGGCTTTATCGATAGATACAACTGTGTATCATCCGCATAGCAATGGAAATTTACAGACTGATTTCTAATGATGTTACCCAAGGGAAGCATATATAAAGTGAACAGAATTGGTCCGAGCACAGAACCTTGTGGAACTCCAAAACAAACTTTAGTACGTAGAGATGATTCATCATGAACATGATGGGCCAATTAAATGGTCCAGTCTCTGTAGCAGAGTTCGATGGTCAATTGTGTCAAATACCGCACTAAGATCTAATAAAACAAGTACAGAGACGAGTCCTTTGTCTGAGACACCCTATTTAAATGAGGATTTTGCGTGTTTTATGGTTTACAGCATGGCGAGTTTGGAGAGAAAGCGCAAAGTGAAATTCGACCCTATGGAATTAGAGGTGTTGGTAGATGAGACCAATAAACACTTAAATGAGCTACAACGAAGAAACCTGACTGTCTCACAAAGGAACGCTATATGGGAAGAAATCTGTGACCAATAGCCAGGGACCAGAGAGGGAGTAGAGGGAGGAGAGGTGCGCACGGGTTCCACCTGCGTAAAAGGAAACACAAATGATTCACTCAACTGTCTCGTTTAAGTTTTCTTATATTGGCTGTGAATATTCATTTAGTGTAAAATACGGTATATGATAAAGAACTGTTTAGTTTTGTTTTTTTGCCACGATAAATGTTAGAGCTATAGCCTAATATATTTTGTCACTGAAATTGTCATCATCTTTAATATGATGTTGCGTGGCTCAACATAATTAGATGTTAATGAGACTGAGTATTTTGTTTGACAATAATGTTAGGAATCTAGAAAGTGATTTCAATCATCTTGCAATGATCTGTAGTTTATTGGGTAACACTAGCGCTCATATTCTAATCTACAGCATTATGTTTAACACTAGAACTGCCACGACAGTCTGTTGGCTATACATATTGCAAAACTCTGTAAAAGTACACCAAAGCATATATTTTCGTTTCCAAATATTTATTTGAAAACAAAACCATTCATACGGTCAATAAAAAAACATTTTGTTAATAATAAAAAACGAATGTAATCTCAACAGTGACTGCACCAGCTGGCTCATTCATTCATTCGTTCTCCTCTGGCATGGCATTCTGCTCCAGCCCGTGTTGCTTGTTTCACACGAGGGTGAAACATACGTTCTCTGCGTCTTCTTTCATCGTTTCGATATCTCCTTCTTGCAATAATAACTGCAGCCATGTGTGTGCAATTACGCAAACTGTTTGCACCTCCCTTTGACACGTGTCAAATATAGACGCAGTTTCTATTTGCAAAATTGCTTTCAGGTTTGATAAATCACTTTGCGTGTGCTAAATTAATATATTTACTTTTTCTCCTCCAATCACACACACAATTGCGTGTAAACGTCCCATATTGCATATTCATTTCAGCAAACGTAGTAACTGGATGCAGACGCGCTATTTTGCACCTTTGAAAGACGCAACCCTTTGTGCGCACTGTTAGTAAATCAGTTTGTACATTTTTTTGCGTGTGCACACGTTTTTATACACGCAAACCTTTAGTAGATCTGGCCCTTAGACTTTATTGTCCCCTTGAGGAAATTCTTTTCCACAGCACCATCTCCATTCCCTAGTGTCCACCACAGAACAGACCAAGACACACATCTGGAAACACACTTTAGAAAACAGACAAACAAAGCAGTGTCAACACTTAACAGAGTCCACACACTGGCCTGTTCAGCGAGGCCTTTTGTTCAGGGCCGCTATGACAGCAGGGATCAGGCTTTTCCCCAGGCGAGCCCTTCTGCATTTCAGTTCTCTTTATCTGTGTCCTGAGGGGAGAGGGGTGAGGTGGGTGTTTAGTGGATGTGTGATGTCCTGTTCTATTGAGGTTGCAATACGTGTTTTCGCCCTGTTGTTTAAATCTGTTAAGTTTGGTGTGGGGAGACCAATTATTCTGGAAGCTGTGGTGGTTATGCGGGTGAGTTTGGCCTTGTTATTAACAGATAACATGTTGAAGAAGCAGGTGGAACAGTAAAGGAGGATGGATTGGACTATGCTTTGATACAGCAGCAGGAGGAGATGGAGGCAACATAGAGTCCTTTCAGTTTGCGGATGGCTGACAGTGTTTGATGGCTCGTTTGTGAATGTCACTGGTGTGCTGGTTGAAAGTGAGTTGATTGTCCAATGTTACTCCAAGGTATTTAAAACTGTCAGCCATTTCCATTGCTTGATTGTTGATGAGGATGGAGTGCTGAGATGAGGGGGGGACTGATTATTAATTCCTTTGTTTTTGTAACATTGAGATGGAGATGGTTATCCTCACAACACTGAGTGAAGTGTGCAATGGTGTTGTGGTAGTCCAGGACAGAGTTGTTGTCTGTGAGCAGAGCAAGGATGGCTGTTTCATCTGAGTATTTGAGGTATGTGGTAGTGGGTGATCAATCAATCAATCAATCAATCAATCAATCAATCAATCAATCTATCAACTTTATTTGTAGAGTGCTTTTCCTGCACGGACATGCAACACTAAGTGCTTTACAGAATTAAAAGCAATTAACACAATTAAAGAAACAAAAACAATTACAAACAAAGCCCCTCCCTCCCACCCTTCATACTAGACACACACACACCCACACACACACACAATCACACACAATTGGGAGACATGGCATGGCACTGAGGATCAAGGAAACGCCACTTTGGGGCCGTCCACACTGGGAGGAGCCGCAGGTTGTGCCATCGGGGGGGACCAGCACCCAGGCCCCCCGACTCTGACAGACAGGTGGACCCCCACATTGAAGGGAGGAGCCCCCAGCCGGCCGGGCCGAAAGGACCCAAGGACAGCACCCCCAATAACAGACCCGACACAGCTCCCAGTGTGGAGGACCCCCCTGAGGAAACACTGGAGTTAAAAGCTAAAGACTAAAAGCATAAAATAGGACTAAAAGAATAAATAAAATAAAATAAATACAGTACCAAAAATAAAATACGTAAGATTATAAATAAAATAGAATAGATACAGTACCAGTGATGAATAAAAACAAAAAATTAAGATTAATATCATCTTAAAAAGCAAGATAAAAGCAGCAACATAAAGTAGGATAGAACCAGATAAGAACATAAGAAGAGTTTAAAATATTAGTTAAAAGCCTGATTAAAAAGGTGTGTCTTTAATCTTCTTTTAAAAATATCAACAGTCTCTGTAGTCCTGAGGCTCTCCGGCAGGCTGTTCCACAGGTGGGGGCCATAGTGGCTAAATGCTGCCTCACCATGGGTTTTTGTTCTGGGTTTTGGTATGGTTAAAAGGACAGTGCCAGAGGACCTCAGGGTCCGCGAGGGTTGATATAGTAAAAGCAGATCAGATAAATAAGAGGGCGCAAGGCCCTTAAGACATGTAAAAACGAGTAAGAGAATGTTAAAATCGATCCTGAAGCGGACGGGGAGCCAATGCAGCAACTCCAAAACCGGTGTAATGTGCTCCCGCCCTCTGGTCCTCGTCAGCACGCGTGCGGCTGAGTTTTGTAATAATTGGAGATTTAAAATACACTTTTTGGGAAGACCAGAGAGCAAGGCATTACAGTAATCTAAGCGACAGGAAATAAAAGCATGCATTAGCACCTCCGTACTGGCCTGAGAGAGAAACGGACGGACTCTGGCTATGTTCTTAAGGTGATAAAAAGCTATTTTCGTTATATTTTTGATATGTGGGATAAAATTCATCTCAGAGTCAAAAGTCACGCCCAAATTTTTTACTGATTGGGTTGGTTTAAGATCCTGTAGTTTTGGTAAAAGTTTCTCTCTCTGGCCTTCAGGACCTATAACTAAAACCTCAGTTTTGTCCTGGTTGAGCTGTAGGAAATTCTCTGCCATCCATGACTTGATGTCTACAATGCAGTTAAAAAAGGCATCAATTGACCCTGTGTCATCAGGAGACACGGCGATGTATAGCTGTGTATCATCAGCATAACTATGGAAGCTGATGCCGTGTCTCCTGATGACGTCCCCAAGGGGAAGCATGTAAAGATTAAAGAGAAGTGGACCTAAAATTGAGCCTTGGGAACCCCACATCCAATTTCATGGGTTCCTGAGGAACATGTATCCATACTTACATAAAAGCATGGGTCTGTGAGATAAGAACAAAACCAGTTAAGAACAAAGAGGCCGACCAGGTGTCTGACTCTTTTTAATAAAATGTGATGGTCTACAGTATCAAAAGCGGCACTTAGATCCAGTAGAACCAACACTGTGAGCTTGTTGTTATCTAAATTCCACCTGATGTCGTTTATAATCTTTAGAAGGGCCGTCTCGGTACTGTGGTTCCTCCTAAAACCAGACTGATACCTCTCTAAAATGCTATTTCTATTTAATTAACTTGGTTAAAAACCAATTTTTCTAAAATTTTACTTAAAAACGGTGAGTTGGATACAGGTCGGTAATTATTAAGAACGTTGGGGTCTAATTTGCTCTTCTTCAGAAGGGGCTTCACCACCGCCATTTTAAAGGACGTGGGGAAGACACCCGTCTGAAGAGAGCAATTCATGATGTTTAAAAACTGCTCCTCAAAGAAACCATAAAACCTCTTTAAAAGTGATATGGGAATTGGGTCTAAAAGGCAAGTTGTTGGGTTTACTTGGGAGAAAACTCGACCAAGTGTCCTTGCATCAACCAGGGCAAAACTCTCCAGTGTTTCCTCAGGCAAGGACAACAGTCCAGGTGTGTTAACAGACAAAACTTTCTTGGATAACAGGCTGGATCTGATGTCCTCGATTTTAGTTCTGAAGTGGTCTGCAAAGTCTTCACAAAGATCATCTGTTGGTGTCTTTAGAACTTTATCAAAATCAGTGCCTGTTAAAATATTAAAAGTGGAGAAGAGGAACCGGGGGTTGTTTTTATGGTTGGTGATGAGTTGTGAGAAATGGGAAATTCGTGCCTTTTTGACTGCGTTATTGTAGGTTTTGAGTTGTTGACGTAAAATCTCATAATGAACGGTCAGTTTACTCTTTCTCCATCTTCTCTCAGCGCTCCTGCATTCTCTTCTCAGTTTATTGATTTCATCGTTTTTTCTCCACGGGGGTGTAGGTTTTCTTTTTATTGTTTTAGTTACAGGTGGAGCTACTAAGTCCAAAGTTGACTTCAGTTTACTGTTAAAATTATCAACGATAAAATCACAAGGTGCAGGTAGAATTTCAGCAGGAGTGCTCTGTAATATCCCAATAAAATTTGCAGCCACTTCAGAAGTTAGATAGCGCCTCCTCACTGTTCTCACTGGGGCCTCCTCCTGGTTAAAACTGGCGATGTTAAAAAATACACAGTAGTGGTCGGACACAGCCAGGTTGACAACAAAGGACACACTGATGGACAGGCCATGGGTTATGACCAGGTCCAGGGTGTGTCCTCTGTTGTGAGTTGGCTGTGACGTGCTGCTTAAAATCAAGACAATTTAAAAGGTTTAAAAACCTCTGGATATTGGATCCGAGGTATCATCAACATGTAGATTAAAATCACCAGTCAATCCTGCTATAAGAGGTGTGAATGATTGATAAAAGTTCAGATGATAAAAGAACTAGAGTGATGGGGTGGTCTGTAAACAGTGATGCAAAGAATCGGAGGGCTGCTAAAAGTAAAGGCATGGTACTCAAATGACTTACTAACTAACTGTAAAACTGTAACTGTTAAAAGACACTCCATTTGAGGTCAGTGTGTCATTTGTAATGGCTGCCGTCCCGCCTCCTCTTCTACCCTCTCTAGTAGAAAACAAAAAATTGAAACTTGGTGGGCAGGCCTCGGTGAGTACAGCGGGTGCGTCAGTGCCAAGCCATGTCTCAGTTAAAAGAAGGCAGTCTAACCTATTATCTAAAATCACGTCATTCATTAAAAAAGTTCTATTTAAAAGAGAGCAAACATTAAAAAGTGTCACATTGATGGTGACAGGAGGCTTGTTGATCATGGAGATGGGTTGTGGGTGTTTTGTGAGAGTGGTTGAAGGTTATGTTGGTTCACGGAGTGAGTATGGCGGTGTCTGATGTGTTGATGTAGTGTAATGCTTACCAGAATGGATGAGGTGTTGGTGTGAATATGAGGTCCAAGTCCGGTACTGTATGTATGGTGGTCAGAGGTGGAACTGAGTGGATAGGAGCATGGACCTGGGGGACATCAATCGGTGTCGGACAGAGCAGCTGGTACGGGTTTGGGGAAAATTGCATGCTGAACATTGTATGCCAGGTTGGCTGAGAGCATGCAGGCACCTGCCCTGTTAAGATGGAGCCCGTCTGGCCCAAAGAGGTGTCGTCTCTCCCAGAAAACATCAAAATTGTTGATGAAGCCGATGTGGTGGGAGTTGCAGGCAGAGGAGAGCCAGGTGTTGAGACCAAGCAGATGGCTGAAGCTGCCAATCCCTCTGCCGCAGGTGGGGGTGGGGCCGGAGATAAAAACAGTCACCTGGGACTGTGAGATGGAGTTAAAAAGGTGTCTAAAATCCTGCTTTAAAAGTTGCTTGGCGATGTCGTTCATACCTGCGGGTGATGGGCTGGTGCAGTCATTGGTGTAGAGGAATGGGCTTAGCACACAACCCTGTGGTGCCCCAGTGTTAGTTTTGATTACTGATCATGTGGTTGTGCCCACTCGCAATGTTTGCAGCCTGTCCCTTAAGAAGTTGTGGATGAGATAGATCAGACGGAAGGGGGCATTGAGCTGGTGTAACTACTGGATCATCAGATGCTTTTGGATGGTGTTAAACGCAGAGCTGAAGTCCACGAAGAGGATCCTGACAAAGTGACCTGGAGAGTCCAGGTGCTGAAGGAGGAGGTGCAGCAGGCAGGCCACCGTGTCCTCCGTGCCCCTTCTGGCCTAATAGGCAAGGGGATCGAGCTGTGGGGCAATTACTGGCAGGATGGTACTCAGCAGCAGCTTCTCCAGGCATTTCATTATTATGGACATGAGGGCAACAGGGCGATAGTGGTTGGATTCAGTGGGCCGTGGTTTTCTGGGTACGGGGATTATGGTTGCAGTTTTCCAGAGGGTAGGTATGGTAGCAGTCTGGTAGGATTCGCAGAAGAGTGAATGAAGCACTGGTGAGAGTTCATGGGCACAGGCTGTCAGCACCCTTGCTGGGATGCCGTCGGGGCTGAGCTGGCGCTGTACATCCTCCTCTGTGAAGGGGGCTGGCTCGACTACTTCTGGTAGAGGGAAGGCTTCCAGCAAGGCTTCACACTCGGCTGTGAAATCCAGTGTGTCAAACTGGGCAAAAAATGTGTTCAGTTCTTTTGCAAAGGATTCTGGGTCAGCTATTGTACAGGTGTTGGATTTGGATTTGGATCCTGTAAGGATTTTCACTTTCTGAAATGCCTGCTTGGTGTTCATGTTGGCAAATTCAGACTTCAGTTTATCCTTGAATTTCATTTTTACCTGGAAAACCGCATTTTTTATTTTCCCGTTTGCCAATTTGAGGTTTACCCAGTCCTTGAGCCTGAAGGCTTTGTCTTCTAACTCGCAGCACTTCTAACTAGTGCTGTCTCAGTGCTATGGTGCACTCTAAATCCTGACTGAAATTCCTCAAATAAATCACTGTCGTGGAGAAAGTCACGCAGCTGGTCTGCGACTACTTCCTCAAGGATCTTTGAAAGAAAGGGAAGATTAGAAATTGGTCTATAGTTGGCTAGCACCTCTGGATCCAGGGTGGGCTTTTTTAGAAGAGGTTAAATTACAGCTACCTTAAAGGACTGTGGTACATAGCCTGTTAATAGAGATATATTGATCATGTCTAATATGTGAGTGTTGACTACAGGTAAGACTTCCTTAAGTAGCCTAGTTGGGATAGACACAATGATTTAGATGAAGAAATCATTGAGGTCAATTGTTGAAGACAAATCGGGGAGAAGCTATCTGTATATTAGGTCTTACAGCTGTATTTGAGGGCAGATTGATTTTGTTTGAGGGCAGGAGGTCATGAATTTTGCCTCTAATAATTAAAATTTTGTCATTAAAAAGGCTCATAAAATAATCACTGCTAAGGGCTAAAGGAATACAAGGCTCAGTACAGCTGTGACTCCCTCTTATACGTTTTGAGACAGTCTTCCTAGACTAAACAAGATTCTTCCAGCTTGGTTAATTGCCAGTTCCTTTCAAATTTTCGCAATATTTGTTTTAATTTTCGGGTTTGAGAGTTGTACAAAGGATCAAACTTTCTTTGCTTTGTTAACCTCTTTTTAAGAGGTGCTACAGAGTCAAGTGTTTGCAGCGAGCCTGCAGCGCTATCGACATTTAAGTGGCTAGGGGACATTTGCTGACAGCCTGTAGAGAGAAGGCAGTATCTGATGCTTTCTTCATATATCTTTGTGTTTCCACCATGTTGGTGTGATGATAATGTAGCCCATATTTAGACTGTGCACTCATGCAGCCACCACATTGACACACCAACTGATTGGGTCGGTTCAATCAGGAGAGACTTGTTTTTATAGTAAAAACACTATTAATGTGCACATCAAAATGAAAAAATGTGAGAGGTCTTTGCAGGGGCGAAAATCTCATTTCATAGTTGGGGGGGACAATAAAAAGTAAAATTTTAGAAAATAATTCCAGGGGGGGACAAGGAAAAAAAGTTGTAGCCTGTCTTTTATACAGCATGTTTTACTGCAATTTGACGCTTTAATCTTCTCTTTATCTCTCAAACAGGCAGAGTGAATGTCTATACTAACTAAACTAAAACTAAAACTAAACATTTTCTGCAATTAAACTGGTAAACTGGTTTATAAACAGTGTGCTGTGAGATCTGCCGCTGCGCACCTCACAACTGTGCGTAATAGTCACGCGTAATGACCGCTCCTCGTCTGCACGTCTTTGATGTTTGTCTCACTGACAGGAGCAGAGCCTACAGACAGGTACCCATTAGCTACGCTCCGTCACAACTGTGCGTAATAGACGCGCGTATTGACCACTCCTCGTCTGTACGTCTTTGACATTTGTCTCACTGACAGGAGCAGAGCCTACAGACAGACAGTTTATATTATCAGCCTGGGCCTGGGGCTTGTTGTAACAGTAAATGGGATGTGTTGTAACTTGTGTAAGTTTAACTGTGTCTGTGTGAGTGAACATCTTACCCTGCGATGCGCGATGTGGGCAGCGATTCCAGCCACATGCTGCTACTGCTGCCAAGCAGCCCCATCAGTTGGAAAGAGTGTGGGATATACCACTACTAGAAATGGGAGGGGGGACTAAATCTTTTAAGTTTTAAATTGCACATTATTGCACGATTATAATGAGCACCACTTACATTGTGCTTTCAAGAAATACTGCTGCATTGTTCAAAAATTATTAATTGTGTCTCAAATAATTCTAGGGGGTACAGCTTTACTGAAGGGGGAGTCATGTCCCCCCTGTCCCCCCCGGGATTTCCGCCCCTGGGTCTTTGGCTATTAGACCCCACAGAGATAGAATGTTTTAAGGAGAGTGATTAATCCATAGTTGAAAATGGAACCCCCTGGTGTCTAAATGCTGGTGGTAGTAGAGGTGGTAAAGATGAGATGAGAAGATGAAGAAGTGCTGATGATCTGGATGAGTAGAGGAATGAGCCTTTGTTGAGCTTGTCCTGGACTTTGGATATGATGGCTGGAGGTAAACGGGGAGGAGGAGGGCACGACAATTGTGCATAAAATGACAGCTGTCAGTTCAGGTCGGAGTTTTTTCGGACCTAATTGTATTGTGGAGTTTTGCACAGCGGCGACTGGATCTTTGCTCTCAAACCACAAAAAAATGTGATGGATGAACAGTCTCCTTCAGTACATTATTCTATGCTTTCTTTTGATTTTCACATCGGCTAGTCATCCTGTTTAATTTGTCTTCTGATTAAATCGGAACCGTTGAAACAAGTTGTAGGAAGCCTCTGCAAGTAATTGGTTGCTGGCAGACACTCTGTGCTGCAATAAAATGGTTAATCAGCAGTGCCGTGCACTGTAGAGCCTATGCGCTGCTGATGCTGCCGGCCTGAAGAATATAATGTCTATAGCCTTACTGTTGTGTACAGCATGAGTAGTGATCAAGCCCCAACCTCTGGGTGAGACGAGTGAGGCCAATGTGGAAGTGCCAAAAACTGCAGTTCAATGACTGTCCACTTGAGGCTGGCTGAATTTTTTTCTAACTCTTCAGTTTAAATGTTATTAAGGTTTGAAATTGCGCATAATTAAGGGCGTAGTCACATTGAGTGACAGGTCGCACCATCACGGGTGGCCAGCTAGCATGCTAGCTGCATACTAGCCGCCTTCTTCGCTGTGCAGAGCTGAGCTCATACTCGGCCATCTGCTTGGCGTCATCTCAGCCAATTCGTGCCCATGTTCAAGGCATTGAACCTGTCCTCTCAGCCGTGTTTGTGCTTTGTGGATATTTTTTCAGGCAAATATTGGAGTAATATGGCTTGCCGTTCGATTAATTATACCAACAGACCGTCCAAGAAGTCTGTGCTCCAGGTTTTTCGGTAAGTGAAATTCGGAAATTCTAGTATTATTTTATTTATGTTTATATGTTAGCACTAATTAGCGGGTATCAGTGTCTGCGGTCACTACGGTCACCACCTAGCTTGTCAGCAGCGTATCTCGGTGTCTGCGGTCACCACCTAGCTTGTCAGCTTATTATTATATTATTAAGCCTTTATTTAATACATGTAAAATCACGTTGATACCGGAGGTCTCATTTTCAAGTGCAACCTGTATCACAGCAGCAACATCCACATCAAGTTACAGAGCCACAGACAATACGATACAGTTTAGCTCATTAACTAGCTAACCAGCCAGCTAACGGTTAGCCTTCGAGCAAGACGCCAGTCCGGGGATGCATCGAAGTCAGAGCCTGACAGAGAAGTGTTAGGATTTAGGCATTTAGGGAGAGAATATTTTGAACAAGGCTGAGGCTGTGTGAGGTTTGAAAATAAAGGTCCACTACGTTAGTAGTTAGTAACGTGATGCAATGTTACCATCATATGAGCAGTGTAACGTTAACGTAACATTAAGGTTATACTTGTGTATGTAAATTAAAAAGTGGCGAACTGTGTGAAAATACAATAAGGTGTGTAACGTAATTTAAAAAAACTAATGTGACATTTGACTGTCACATATAAAATATGAATAAGATTAGCGTAGGATATAGGCCTGCAGTTACACAATAGATAATGCTCAGACAGAATGTGGGGACTGTGATGGCCACCACCTTTTTGTTTTACTAAAATAAATTGATTATGATCTGTTGAACACTGAAGTAATTTAAGTTGTATTGTTTGCATGTAAAAGTGTCTGTGAAATAGGTAGCTAACACATATATTACTTTTAATATCTATTTGTCTGTGTAAAGTTTTCCTCTAGGTGACCCAGACAGACTGGACCAGTGGACACTCAACACGAGGAGACAGAGCTGGACTCCAAACAAGACTTCCCGTCTGTGCAGTGAACACTTTGAGAGTCATCACTTCAGCACTGACTCCAGGATAAAGACACCTTTTTTCATACAGTACCTCACAAAGAGTCAAGAAACGTATTAGTTTAAAATGATGAATTAGTGTCCATAATACATTTAAATGCATTACATAAATTATTAATTGTCATACATTACTAAGTACTCGATTAAGGCACAGCTTGCTCTGTACTATTACTGATAAGGTGAAATTACTGACACACCAGTGCAGTTTAGTGTTCCCCTGATGCAAAAGGCCAAATGAAGATTTTATCAATCAAGGAACATGACATGTATTTACAAACTTTAACATTTTAGTGCCTTTTATGCAAAGACCCTTTATCAAAGTCAAAATTACTACCTTTTCCCCCACACACAGTCTGTGAAGAACCAATGGAAAAAATATTCTCATAATGAGACAGCCAAACATAGCATGATTCCACAGTGGCAGTGAGCTTGGATATCAGTTCTGTTTCCCTTTGATAGCAACAATTATTTTAATGTGGATGAATTGCATATTGTACATACATACTCCAGTTGTTTTGAGATTACAGTTAAATTTAAAATCACATTCAAATATAAAGTCGAATATCTACAGAACTTAAACACAAAACTATTTTATGAACGACAGCCACTTACTCAGCAATAAGATCATTTTGGTGGTGAGTGGGCTTTTAACTAAGACAGGCTGTAGTCAGTGTTTTCTACCTGTGTTTTTAACCTTTCATCTTTCTCTCTTGTAGGACACTTGAGGAAAGTTACAACGCCTCGACCAATGTGATATTTACTCTTAAACTTAACTAATTTAAAGAGGTTGTTTCACAAGAAATTAAGATTTTGCAAATTATGACACTGGGTCCTAATTCATAGGTTTTATAATTACTGTTATAAATCTTTTCATTTATTTCATGTGTACTTTTTGTAACCTTTTAATAGTGATGATTTCATGAATGCAAGCTTTGATCTAATTTTGTTAAACTGTTTGTGTAATGGTTATAACTTTTGCTATATTAAATGGATCAGACAAAATTTACTTTAGAGTAAAAGCATTTTTTTGAAAGCTGTCATTCATCAGTTTCCTGTGATGATTGAAAATATAGTGGTGATTTAAACCATTAAAAAAATATAATCGTTATTAATGGCATCTTAATGTTTTCATTTATGTCTTAACATTTACCCAAGTTTGCATTTATTTTAGCAGAATGTAAAAAAAAATGAAAAGCTGATGTTATGTGCTGGTTTTCTTTGAACATTTCTTTAAGACAAATGAAGAAAATTTCAATAAATAGAATTTATTGAAATTTTAAACAAGTTATAGATGAATATCAAAAACTCAACATTAGCCGTGACAGCATGGGAAGAAAATATTATCTTAATGCCGGGATGCTGGAGGTGAAGCTGGTGCAGGTCCTCCTTCATCATTCTGACCAGCTTGACACTGCTGACCTTCCCCATGTCATTGCTGCCACAGTGGATGATGAGGACATCTGGTGGACATCACCCCAGCCAAACCAGCAGACACGAACGCCCAGCATTTTGAGGGTGCTTCCCAAGGTCTCTGCAGCTCTCTGGACACTACGCCGGACATAGCTGTCTCCAATGATCCACACTGTGCATATGAAAGTAAAATGAGTGTAATAAATAATTAGCGTTATATATTTTTAAAAAAGTTGAAGCCTTTTTTTTTAAGATAACAGCTGAATCATTGTTTCAAGGTTTGTTGTATAACGTTAGTTTCAGCTAAACTCAACTTGCCTCAAGTTTCGTGAGGGAGCTGGCACCAAGCGGGAGCAGACAACACCACAGGGCTAGCCAAAGTAGCTTCTTAGCCTCGTAGCTTGTTAGCCTTAGCTAACTTAGCAGCGCCAAGCAAGGTGGGCGTGTTTAGGCAACCAGGCTTCCTTCGGCCCGCCTCTTTGCCCATTTTTGATTGTCCGGGAGTTAGGCGGAGTCAGGCACTGCCAAGATGGCGACGTCCAGAGCAGAGTATTTTGAGCTTCAAATCCACTCTTCAGAAACAGACGGGTGACATCAAGGTGACTACGTCCATTATTTTATACAGTCTATGGTAGTGATGCGCGAGTCGACCCGTAACCCGCGGGACCCGCAAATGGACTTGTGGGTCGGGCAGCAGTGATCGTCTGTTAAATCGGTCTGTAAATGATATTTTGACATTATTATTATAATCTATTAATCTATAATCTATTACTGTCATGGTATCCGAAGGTACCGATGCGTTGAGCAGGTGACAGTCTGCAGTCGTTTTCAAAACACACTTGTGTCACGCACTCCAAAAGAAACTTGTTGAAACTTTAAACAATAATTTATTGTACAAAACGGGGGGAAACAAACGTTGACAAAAACGGTTCCATAATTCATATTAAATTCAAAAGATAACAAAAAAACAGCGACAAGTTAGAGGGAATAGTGATAAAGTGGTAAAACTTGGCATTGATCCACAGCCTCAGATGGATGCGCTCAAGCGTGCCATGCGCACAAGCTCAGTTATAGGCTATACTATATTTTCACATTTTTAACAATGCAATTTAAAAGTAATATTCAATACTCAATACCATGCCAAGAGGCATGTCATTTTTTAAATAAAGATCAGAACAGTAACATCAATGATAACAACAAAAAAAATCCTCCCAAAATAAATAACAACCAGAAACAAGATCTGTCCATACAAATGTATTTATCTACAGCCCTGTTTATTTTCTGTGCTTCTGGTGAATTGGCACCATATTTTCGTTGCTGATCGAATAGAGTAGGTAGTTTAGGTTCAGGATGCGCCTGTTTCTACCTCACTATGTGATCAGAGAACCAGGGGTTATGGGAGAAACCAAACGTTTTTTCAGACACATAATTGTGTTGTCCTGTTAAACTAACATTGTCTATTAATGTTACAGACGGGCATGACTGATAAAGTTTTCTGCTTAGCTCCCACATTAACATTAGAAGTTATATTTTAGTTTGATGCCGGCGACACCAGCTGCTCAGCTGCTAGTGAGGGGAGGGGCTGTACCTGCCGTCTGCAGCGTGCTGTGTTCACTTCACTAAATATTTCCAAAGAGCACTTTTTCCTTTTTCGTTTTTGACCAAAACTGGCTGCTCTGATCCTCCTGCTGCTGCGCTGGCCATATTACAGCAACAAAAATGTGTGCATACATGCACAGCGACGACAACAAGCCGGGTTGCAGCGAGGGCTCTGTGCCTGCCAGACGCTGCCTGCACAGCGAGTGTCCGTCGGACCCGTCGCACACACCCGACAGGCGCTGAGGTGGCGTGCACTATTAGTATTGATACTTTTGTAAATTAGTATTGTATCCGGATACAGCATTTGAGTACCGATACTTTTCAGAGAATCGATACTTTTGACAACCCTATAACGAATACCTACCCACAGAAACGAATATTCGAATATCCGAATATTTGGGTACAGCCCTACTGATTGGCCAATATAGATTGTTGCGAAGTTTGATTGGATGACTAGAAGAGTGAACACCCTTAGTCAGGTGATTAGAGGAAGCAGTGGGAATGGGAGGGAGAGAATTGTGAATGGATGAGCAGAAAGAAAGTCTTGCTGATTGAACGTATGCTGAGCTTCATTTGTAACTCTGCTGTAGACATTTCCCTAAGCACTCTAAAATAATTACTTTTATACCACTACTGTGTGTGTGTGTGTGTGTGTGTGTGTGTGTGTGTGTGTGTGTGTGTGTGTTTTGTGTCCCAGGACAGCTGTGGCAGCAGCAGTACGACGAGTCAGCAGCTAGTCTCTGTGTCTCCTGTGAGTTCCACTGGGATCCCAACACCAGCCCAGCTCACCAAAACCAACGCACCTGTCCACATTGACGTAGGAGGGCACATGTACACCAGCAGCCTGGCCACCCTTACAAAGTACCCTGAGTCAAGGTGAGAGACACACATCCACCTTTAACTCCTCATCGAACTTATGGAACACCGTACTTTAAATCAAGGTGTTTGGTAGGTCATCAGGGTGGTCATTCCTTAAGTTGACCATTAATGTGAAAAGGCAAAAAATAAACCACTAAAACCTGAAAACTAAACACCTTTAGTTCAAAAGCCCTTGATCAAAAACTCAAGTAGATTTTATAAGGGTATATGACTTTCCCCTAATTTTTATATTAATTTGAAATTTTTGACAATCCATTAATTATTCAAATAAAGTGTTATATAGTTGTTCTGGTCTAGTTTCAGGTGTAAATTCATGACATTTTAAGGGACTCTAGTTAAACTAATCATTTAATTTGTCAAGGGTTCTTTTATGGGTTCTCTACATGGGTTAAGCTGTGGTTGATAACTTTTATAAAAAATAACTTTTTCATATTTGCTCAAACAGTCTGTCTAAATGAGACAGACACTCTGTGAAACAAATCATACTCAACTGTGCCTTCTCTGTTGCCTTGCAGCATTTCTAATGGCCTTAATGCAAATCAACCAAAACAACCAATCAGAGCTGAGGAGTCTCTAATACAAACATATTTTAGTGACTTCCTAGTTTGACAGTTTGACTGCATTTTACGAGCAGTGATTGACATGATTGACAGCTGCACGAGAGACTCCTTGTCTCTGATTGGTTGTTTTAAGTCAACTCCGGTCTGATTCTAGCAAATGCCATTAGACACACTAAGAGGAGGCAGGACATGATTATTTTCACAGACTATCTAGCTCATGTACTTCTTTCATAGCTGAGTGACAGTTTCAGCATATGACTCAAAGTTAATTGTGTTAAAGTTACTAGCTGTTGCTTTCAGGGTTTTTTAAGGGCTAAACACAACTTAGAATTTACAAAATAAAATCACAGGTACCCCCTAATTTTTAATAGCCAAAGTAGATCGATTTAAAGTTTAAGTGGAAAAATTCCCTCAAGATTTTTCAAAAGTTTGAAAGCTAACCTTGAATTTGAACCTCAGATGAAAACTTCTTAATATACATATATATATATCAGGTTAGAATTATTTCCATGTTATTTTGTCCTTGGTGAACCCTGCAAGTTCTTCATTTGATTACTTCAGTATATTACAATACATTCATTTATTCATTTATTACCTCTTTAAAATCCAATTAAAATTAAAGCTGCAAGCAGCATTGGTAGGGACCTCGCACTCGTGCCCGTTTCGGCCTCCAGCTTATGTCGTCATTGTGAATTATTTAGAAATATCATTGCCACAAACAAAAAATCCTTACAGAGCAGAACATTTTGATGTTTGAATGCTTTCTGTAGCTGTAGGTATGTAGAAGTGATGCCACAATATGCAAATTAGATGAGTGAATTTACTCCCATCAGATGACAGAGGATGAGATGACAAAAACAACACAAAACAAATGAAATCTACTGTGTAAATATGTTCAATATGCTGTTTTACAGAGATTTATGAAATCCAATATGGCAGCCGCCTAATGACGCCACAGTATGCAAATTAGATGAGTTAATTTACTCCCATCAGATTCCCCTCTCTTTTTTGAGGATGAGATGACAAAACAACACAAAACAAAAGAAATCTACTGTGTAAATATGTTCAAAATGCTGTTTTACTGAGATTTATGAAATCCAATATGGCCGCAGCCTAGTGACACCACAATATGCAAATTAGATGAGTTAATTTACTCCCATCACAAACTTTGGGTTATGATGAATAGTTTTCTTATTTACAGTATGCCTGTATCTCTCACCACTTTCAAGCCACAACCTTTTGAAATGTTGAAATGAAAACGGAATATTTTCCTCAATAAACTCTGGCACCTAAAGGGTTAAAATGGAGATTCTGCCCCTGTCATGTCTGCATGTAAGATATAGACACTCACACACATCATGTTTCTGTGAGTTTGTGTGTGACAGCGGTTGCCATGGTAATGAAGTAGGTGCACCTGGCAGAAGAGCAGAGAGAGACAGACAGAACACAGAGAAGAGACCTCTTTTAGGGGAGATTTAACTCTTCGAACAAGTTCTTCCCATTCCCAAACCGTTGGTCCAATCATCAAAATAATGTGATGATGAGAGAGATAAAGTTATACAGAAGATCTGTTTAGCAGCAGTTGAGCTGGCATGTGTGCATCTTTGAAGCCGATACATTAAACGGTGTAGGAGGGATGTTTTTTGAAGAAGAGCACGTTTGAGGCGAAATCTTACTTTGAAAAAGCAAATAGCTCACTTCCTGTTGGATTTAGGTCATGGGTGTTAGCGCATGATTTGTAGGTCGAACACGCCAATTTTGATTTGATCTGTTTACGACATTCCTATGGGCCGCAGTGGCACTAGAGAGCCCATTTTGGCACTTTAGGGACTAATAATGTGTAGGCCTATTTGCTGTTTCAAATGAAGATTCTACTGCTGTAATCTGTCCTTTAAAGATTGTGTGCGTGTCTGTGTGTGCAGCCGCTGTCATGGCGATTAATGACTTGCCTGCACCTGAGGGGCACACAGAGAGCTCATGAGAGAGCAGATCAGCAAAGGCTGTTTAATATGGGTTCGAAATTTCTCGAACAAGTTCTTTCCATTCCCAAACCGCTGGTCCAATCATGAAAATAAAGTGATGGCGAGAGAGATCCACTTCTTGTGAACGAACGTGTCATGTTTTATATTTCTAGAGTCAAAAATGTGATCACACAAGCGAGTTACAAATGTGTTGTACCTCAGCTGTTTTCCAGAAATTTCTCCTCTCAGTTTACATAGGAGTGAATGACAAAAAAATCGGTGCTCCCTTCACTTTGAAGCCACTCAGCAAAAATGTGTACGTGTGAGAGATTACATGTCAACATATCTGTGACCAGGACAAATTTTCCTGTGTTTTATGGTATAAGTTGTGTATGTACAGTGAAAATTGTGGCCATGGCAGCCAATTAAAAACAAAAGTTTTAGATGATTTTTAGAGCCCTCTCCACTCTAGCTCACAGCATTCCGTGCAATACACACCCATTATAAACTGTCAATTTCTCCACATTTGCTCATGGTACTTTGCGAGGCACAGATTAAAAACGGTAAAAGATATGGGCCATAGTAGGCATTTTTGTGTGCCTATGTGATGCTAGAGAGCACATTTTGGCACTTGAGCGGTTCATTTTTGCATTTTATCAACTTTTTCGCCAGGCCTGACATGCATGCCAAGTTTGGTGAGTTTTTGAGCATATTTAGGAGGTAAAATTTGTGCTCGAAGAGGCGGCGGGAGAAAGAATAGGAGCAGGTGGAGAAAAGGACCAATCATTGGGCTTATTCTAGCCTGTACAGCTTCTCCATACATTTGCTCCAGACTCCATTCCAACTTTCAAATGCAGGGCTTAAAGTACTCCGGCGCGACGCCGGATTTTCGGCTTGATGGACATTTCTAGTATTTATTTTTATTTTATTTTATTTTTTTTGTGGCAACAACTTGACATAAGTTAACAATTAACAAATCATCTTCTGATTTTCAGCAAAGCACATGGGTTGTTCCACCAATGGTATAGCGTTATCAAACTCAGCTGGCCAATAAGGGCTGAGTGGGGAGGGTCTAAAAACAGCATATACACACACACACGCACACACACACACACACACACACAGAGGCCGCATTTACCTCACCAAACCAGACCCGAGCCCGGCGCACTTTGTCAGCTGACAAAGTTATTGAAATGGACAGTGTGTAAATAACCATCAAAGGACTGCTGTTATGCACAGACAAACACACTGCTCGCACAACAGCGCAGCACGGCACTCATTTGGCGCTGAGCTTGTGTTGCGTTCAGGTGTTGTCATGTGAATAGTAACTTCCAGCACTTAAATAGGTCATAGCACAAAATGTCAAGTGACTTTTTACTTTTATGTTCAGTAAAGTTGTAGTTTCCTAAATCTTGAGACACCTCATATGTAAGCTAGACAGACATTTCACCTGCTCATTACTGTCCACAAATGTACTGATGTACTTAGCCCTAAAGAGCCCTTCTGGTGCCAGTAGATACATAGAAACATCCCAGCAGGCTGTGCTGTGCAAGCATACAAAAAAGTTTCACGCTTGTGAAAATTATTTTTCATGTGTCACCTCCGCTGCTACAACTCCATCCTAGGGGAAACACTGCTGTGTGCGTTTTGTGCAACAGATGGATGCGGTAGTGTACCGGTAGAGTAGAGAAAGAGAGCTAAGTAGCGTTGAAGTAGAGTAGAGCAGGGCAGAGAGATGGAAGCAAAATATATTAAACCTGGTGTTAATACAGCAGAACTGGAGAGAGGGGTGAAAAATAAATGGAGGTGGGCATGGTTCGATGAGGGTGCAAAATTATAGACAGACAACTGACAAAGATTGCTGCTGTGCAAAAGATGGAATTGGAATTTCGTCATTTTAGGGGCAAGGCACAAAAGCCAAAAGCAAAAAAAAGGGCAGCGAGGCCATACAGTAAAACATCCACATCCATAATGAATTTAATTTAAGGACTAAGGATGTATAGCTATCTGTCAAATGAATAAATAAAATGAGCTCAAGTAATAATAATGAGTATAATAAGTAATATCAATCAATCAATCAATTTTATTTACAAAACCCAGCATCAAAAATCATAATTTGCCTCACAGGTAGAAACCTCAGGAAGAGCAACTGAGGAGGGATCCCTCTTCCAGGACAGACAGACGTGAAATAGATGTCGTACAGAACAGATCAGCATAATAAATTAACAGTAAACCGTATGACACAATGAGACAGAAAGACAGACAAAGAGAGAGACAGAGAGAGAGAGAGAGATGCAGGACAGACGGTAATGACAGTAGCTTACAACAACATTAATTAAAGTAATAATATTATAGTTATAGTTCTGACTACGGTTATACAATATGTTGAAAGTATATATTAATATCTGGCAGTACACATATGTGACAATAATCTTATGTGTATAATAACAGTAGAAGTATGACTAATGACTAATGATGGCAGCAGCAGCAGCAGGAGGTATCTGGCAGGACCGCGGCAGCAGCACAAGCACACACATCACGCTATCCAGGCACCGCTGCGATATGAGTTAATCTGAGAGACAATGGAGCACAAAGGCTCCGGAGACGAAGCTGAGTTAGTGACATCCAGAATAGCTGAGTTGGCAAGATGCAGTAATAGGATACGAGAGAGAGAGAGAGAGAGACTAGGCCTAAGTCAGCCTAACTAGAAGCTGGTACAGGGCAAGCCTGAGCCAGCCCTAACTATAAGCTTTATCAAAGAGGAAAGTCTTAAGTCTGGTCTTAAATGTGGAGACGGTGTCTGCCTCCCGGACCGTAACAGGAAGATGATTCCACAGGAGAGGAGCCTGATAGCTGAAGGCTCTGGCTCCTGATCTACTTTTGGAGACTTTAGGGACCATGAGTAACCCTGCGTTCTCAGAGCGCACTGTTCTGGTGGGATAATAGGGCACTATGAGCTCTCTAAGATATGACGGCACTTGACCATTTAGAGCTTTATAAGTTAGCAGTAGGGTTTTAAATTCAATTCTGGATTTTACAGGGAGCCAGTGCAGAGAAGCTAAAACAGGAGAAATATGATCTCGTCTCTTAGTTCCTGTTAGTACACGTGCTGCTGCATTCTGAATTAGCTGGAGAGTTTTTAAGGACTTACTAGAGCTACCTGATAATAGAGAGTTACAGTAATCCAGCCTCGAGGTAGCAAAAGCATGGACCAATTTTTCTGCATCTTTTCGGGTCAGGATAAGCCTAATTTTCGCAATATTACGCAGATGAAAAAATGCAGTCTGTGAGGTTTGTATTAAATGAGAATTAAAAGACAAATCTTGATCAAATATGACTCCGAGGTTTCTTACGGTAGTGCTAGAGGCCAGAGCAATGCCATCAAGAGAAACTATGTCATCAGATAAAGAGTCTCTGAGTTGTTTGGGGCCAAGAACAATAACAATAACAATAACAATAAGTTTTGTCTGAATTTAACAACAGGAAATTGGTTCTCATCCAGCTTTTTACGTCTTTAAGGCAGTTACGGAGTTTAGTTAATTGATGACTTTCTTCTGGCTTCATCGATAAATACAACTGTGTATCATCCGCATAACAATGGAAATTTATAGAGTGATTTCTAATGATGTTGCCTAAAGGAAGCATATATAGAATAAATAGGATTGGTCTGAGCACAGAACCTTGTGGAACTCCAAAACAAACTTTAGTACGTAAGGATGATTTCATTATGAACGTCAACAAACTGAAAACGATCAGATAAATAAGATTTAAAGCAGCTTAGTGCAGAACCTTTTAGGCCAATTAAGTGATCCAGTCTCTGCAGTAGAATTTGATGGTCAATAGTGTCAAACGCCGCACTAAGATCTAATGAAAGAAGTACGGAGACGAGTCCTTTGTCTGAAGCAATCAGAAGGTCATTTGTAATTTTAACTAGTGCCGTCTCAGTGCTGTGATGCACTCTAAATCCTGACTGAAATTCCTCAAATAAATTATTATTATGGAGAAAATCACACAGCTAGTCTGCGACTACTTTCTCAAGGATCTTTGACATAAAGGGAAGATTAGATATTGGTCTATAGTTGGCTAACACCTCTGGATCCAGGGTGGGCTTTTTTAGTAGAAGTTTAATTACAGCTACCTTAAAAGATGATAATGTGATTTATTTCATAGCACTAATAAACCCAATGTGTTTTAAATATAGAACAACCAGGTTTATGTATTTATAAGCAAACAATCTTAAATATAAGGCCTAAATATTTTTTGAGTGTACTTGATAAACTGATTCACTGAACAAGACTGGCTTACAATTATTTTTGAGGTGTTGTTAGATAGCTAACAAACAAACAAACTATGGCAAGGCTATTCAATTACTTTTTCAACTGGGCCACATTTCAAAACCAGATCATGCCGATGGGCCACATTTTTAGCAGCGAACAACCGATCCACTTTTTTTTTGCATACATATATATTTATATATATATAGGCATGTCCCTCCTCAACATAATGCAGAAACAGACTAAAAGAGAGCTATCAATGCACAGAAGCATAATAAGTGACATTAACAGTATCCAATAACACACACTATCTCTCTACCAGCATTTCCCTCTCTCCTCTCCTCCACACACACACATCCACACATCTCAACTCCTGATGCTTTCCGTATAGGTCAGCTACACAGGATACAGTCCATGGCAGAAACAGTCATGTTTATAACAACAAAGTCACTCTTTAAAACCCAATAATATCTCACTGGAATATAAATATTCCTCCTGACATCACAGTACTGAGTGCAGAAAGTCATGTCATCTCAGCATGAAGACAGACATCAGTATCAGTCATTCATCCTGCTCTCTGTCCCTTCTCTACTGAGGACACTCACTGTCTGCTGTCGGCTGCCTCAGGTACATGTTCAGATAAAGTGTTAGCCTACATACAGGCAGCTTTCATTTTAGTTTGTCTTTAACACCTTGCTGTTAGCCTCGAGAGCGCGATGTGCTTGTGTCTACCGCAATCATAAATCATAATAGCGGTGAATGAGAGGCTGTGGACAGAGCGGATTGAAATATGGCTTTCTACATGCTGATCACATGTATTGATAAAGTATTGGCTTGGCTAGCAGAGGTTTTATTGCACTTAAGGCCAAAACACACCGGCGGCCTACGACACGCTTCAAAACAGCCGCCCCCATTATTTTTTATTTACAAACCCACATCGACGGTGGCTCGATTGACGTCGACGTGCCGCACCGCAGCACTTTATGCTATTGTCCTATTTTTCCAGCGTCACCGCCTTTGAAAAAGCGCTATTTTGTACTTCCCAGCCTAGTGGACCGAAGTGTGCAATAGAAATCCGATTGACGCCCTGCAGCGCGACGCTTTTTGTGTGTGTTGGAGGCGGCACAATGATGCCATCGTCATATGACGCCGCCGGTGTGTTTTGGTCTTGAGGCTACTCACAGTAACAAGCATAGTTGTCGTTAACTAGAATAATCTTGAAGTTATATTCCCTACATCTGCACCGCGGACTCTCTGCTGTTGAGTTTGTGTGTCTGTGTGTGTGTGCGTGCTGTGAGGGGTGACATGCAGAGAGCAGGAGAGAGGCTGCAGAATGATGACATGAATATGAATGATGATAAAACTGAAACTTTAAAAAGTAACGCCGATAATGGCGGAGCTTACTATTATTACGGTGCTGATTAAACTTGCCTTGGGTTGTGTAATACGGGGTCTCGGTACCGATCCCTGCCTGGGCGTTTGATGAAGTCTCCTGGTTGGCTGGTGATAGACTGGTGTCAAACTGTCATTATAGCCCGTCCGAGCGGTTCATGCCCGGCTCGAATCAAACCCACCACTGGTGATGTAGGCTACGCATCATCTCATTTGATGTTGCCCAATAAGAATCCAGAATGTCATCGCATTATATTTTTGTCAAAGCCATGTTGACAGGAAAGAGGCAGAGGAGAAAACTGCAGAATCACCTGGGGCAGTGCAGGCGGGGCATCAAGGCCACTGTGGCCTTAGGGCAGATATTTTTTTCAAGGGCATAGGGCCAAATTGGGAGGGCACGAGAGCCATGGCCCTCGTGGCCCTCGTGAAATTCCTGCCCTGGTGTCTATGACACGGAATGTTGGGAGTTAGATTGGAGAGGGGCTCTAAAATCGTCTGAAAGATTTATCTTAAATTCACTGGCATTGCCACAATTTTCACTCTACATTCACAATTAGACCTCAAAATGCAGGAAAATTTGTCCTGGTCACAAAAATGTCCCCATGGAATCTCTCACACTTACACATTTGGCTCAGTGGGCTCCAAAGCAAAGGGAGCGGTGACTTTTTTCTCATGTAAACTGAGAGGAGAAATTTCTAGAAAAGAGCTGAGGGGCAACACATTTTAAACTTGCAAGCATGATCACATTCTTGACACCACAAACATCACAAACATATGTGTGCGTTTGGGAAAAGTGTATCTCTCTACTGGTATGCTTATATTGAGATTGGACTCACAGTTTGGGAATGGGAGGGACTAGTCTCTGCCCCTGTCTGTCCCTCTCTGCTGCACCTGCCGCTCATTAATCACCATGACAATGGCTACATATACCCACGGACACTGGCTTGTGTGTGTGTACGTGTGTCACAATCTCAAAAGCAGAGATTACAGCAGCAGAATCTCCATTTTAAACAGCATCTAAACATTATATATCAGTGTTTTCCATCTATCACATATTCTACAGCCTTTATTACTTATGCTACTGTTGCTACTTGAGCTAAAGGCCAAAACAATGCTGCCTGCAGCTTTAATTTTTTACTTGTTGCCTCTTGATGCCTCTGCAGATTAATGACTGATTACATGGCCACCCTCATGACACTTTAAACATCAAATATAATGGAGGTGATTGTCCAAACACTTTAAATCTGCCAAGTGGCATTCAGCGTATCTCCTTGATTGACTCATTATATAAAGGTTTTCATTTAATCCAGTAAGTGCTGGTGGTCCATTAACTTAACTAAACCACTCACGCTGCCCTCTTTATTGTATCTCTGACAACATTGGATAAAGTTTATGAAAGTAAGACTATGTGACCTTTGAAAAAGGAAAAACATTATACCACTCACAAATGAAAAGTTTAATTCATAGGCTTTAAAATAAACCTTTGCCCCACTCAAAACACTCAAGGCTTTAGCTGCTCCAGTCTTACATGCTCTGGTGACACCAGTAACAATGGTGACTAATGGTAGCTAATGTTAGCAAACCATAGCTATATAGATCTTGCAGTGTAGCTTACATTGCTAACTCAGTTTACTGACTCTTTTGATGTTGTAATGTGTTTTAGGACATCACAGATACACTAAAAGGAGTTAACACGGCCTACCTCACCAGGAGACATTTTTTTTTCTTTTTTTTATATGGATCCCCATTAGCACCAGCATAAGCACTTGTCTTTGTGAAAGATCAAACATATTACATGTCTTTAACAAAGATCAGACATGAGCGGCAATAACAAAGACAGGAGCAGCAATTACATTGGCAACCTTTTTGAGAAATTTGCACTTGGTGTTTAATTCCTTGAATTTCTAAAGCAGACATTTAACATCTGTAACTGTCACTTTAACTATTTTGAATTTACATGTTCTTATTCTTATTCTAAATTCTTAGTAAGTGTTATGGAGATATTATTATTTGTATAGTTCATATTGCTCATCAGACTGTTGATCTTATGAAAATAATCACTAACTAATTAACAATTTGAACTGGTTTAGTTAAGAATTTCCCTTCCACATCAAGATATGCTGGGTTGAATTTGGGTTTACAACCCATCATCCCTTTTGCTAAACTCCACAACTTATTCATGTCATTCTTTACATCTTTAATTTTATTCCCGCAAAATAGTTGATTTTTCTTTTTATTTACTGTTGTTACATAATTCCTTAACCGCCTATAAATTCCAATCAGATCAGATCCATAACGGTCGGAACATCAGATATACCAGCTGAATTGTGGAGGAAAACACACAGAGGATGCAGGGGAGGAAGTAAACAGCGGCAGAAAAAAGCAGGGTTGAGACAACGGAGGCTTATGGAGAAGAGAAGATATAAGCCGTGTCTCCCCTCTGTCATCATGGGCAACGTGAGGTCGCTGACAAATAAGATGGACGAGCAAACAGCGGTCGCCAGGAGTCAAAAGGAGTACCGGGAATGTAGTCTGATGTGCTTCACTGAGACATGGCCTCACCAGGACATTCCAGACAACAACGTCTCCATCAGTGGCTTTCAGACTGTTCGGGCCGACTAGGACTGCACCAAGAGTGGTAAGCGCAAAGGAGGGGGCCTTGCTGTTCAAGTAAATAACCGCTGGTGCAGTCCTGACCATATTTCCATTAATCTGTTGCCCGGACATTGAACTGTTTGCTGTTGGACTCAGGCTGTATTATTTGCCCAGGGAGTTTTCACATGCCATTATTGTAACTGTTTACACCCCCCCCACACACACACACACACACACACACATTTACACAGTATGTGAGCTGTCCTACCAGAGAGGAGAGAACACAGCACACACTGCACCTCAACCCCTGCTATGTACCATTAATCAAGAGCCAGCCTGCGACCATGAGGACAGTGAGGAGTTGGTCGGAGGAGGCTTATGAGACACTGCAGGGCTGTTTTGGGATGACAAACTGGCAGGCACTCTGTGAGCCACATGGGGAGGACATCGACAGGCTCACAGAATGCATCATGGACTACATCAGCTTCTGTGTGGACTCCACTGTCCCAGCCAGGACTGTCCATTGTTACCCAAATTACAAACCATGGGTAACAAAGGACATCAAAGCCATTCTCAACACAAAGAAGAGGGCCTTCAGAGCTGGTAACAGGGAGGAGGTGAGAACAATACAGGGGGAGCTGAAGATGAAGATCAGGGAGGCTAAGGAGAGGTACAGGAGGAAGCTGGAGAGGAAACTCCAGCAGAACAACATGACAGAGGTCTGGAGTGGAATGAGGACCATCACTGGCTTCAGGACCAACAACCACAGAGGTGCTGAAGGCAGCGTGGAAGGGGCCAATGAGCTGAATCTGTTTTTTAACAGATTTTACACTATTGCCCCCCCCCCCCCCCCCCCCCCCCCCCCCGCGCGACTCTTCTGCTGTCTGACTTGGTCAACCATCTCCCACTCCTCCCTCTCACACCCCAACACCCTCCTGCTTGACCCCCTCCTCCTCCTCACACCTCCTCCCCTCATGGCCAGACTGACTGCACTCTCCATCATGAGGACTACACCCCTCCCCCACATGTCATAACCTTCACAACGTGCTTAACTGCTGACCATGTGAGAAGACAGCTGATGAGACTCCACTCAAATAAGGCTGCAGGCCCTGATGGTGTCAGCCCCAGGATGCTCAAAGCCTGTGCCCCCCAGCTATGTGGAGTACTTCAACATGTCTTCAACATGAGCCTGAGTCTCCAGAGAGTCCCCTTGCTGTGGAAGACATCCTGCCTCATTCCTGTGCCAAAGACGTCGTGTCTCAGTGGCTCCAAGGACTACAGACCCGTGGCATTGACCTCCCACATCATGAAGACCCTGGAGAGACTCGTCTTGGAGCAGCTCCGGCCCATGGTCAAGCCACTTTTGGACCCCCTCCAGTTCGCCTATCAACTTGGAGTTGAGGACGCCATCATCTACCTGCTCAACCGCGTCTACGCCCATTTGGATAAGCTGGCGAGCACTGTGAGGGTCATGTTTTTTGACTTCTCTAGTGCGTTCAACACCATCCGTCCAGCTCTACTGGGCGACAAGCTGACAGCAATTCAGGGAAGGATGCCCCCCTGGTGTCCTGGATTGTAGACTACTTGACTGACAGACCACAGTATGTGCGCTTGCAACTCTGTGTGTCAGACAGAATGGTCAGCAATACCGGGGCCCTGCAGGGGACTGTCCTCTCTCCCTTCCTCTTCACCCTCTACACCACGGACTTCAGCTATTGCACTGAGACCTGCCATCTTCAGAAGTTTTCTGATGACTCTGCTATAGTTGGATGTATCACCAAGGGTGATGAGGATGAGTACAGGGCTTTGTCACATGGTGTGAGCAGAACCATCTGCAGCTCAACCTGGCAAAAACAAAGGAACTGACTGTGGATCTGAGGAGGACCAAGACACCGGTGACCCCTGTTTCCATCCAGGGGGTCAGTGTGGACATTGTAGAGGACTATAAGTACCTGGGGGTACACATTGACAATAAACTGGACTGGGCTAAGAACACTGACGCCCTCTAAAGGAAGGGCCAGAGGCGTCTCTATTTTCTGAGGCGACTGAGGTCCTTCAACATCTGCCGGACTATGCTCGGGATTTTCTATGAGTCTGTGGTGGCCAGTGCTATGCTCTATGCTGTTGTGTGCTGGGGCAGCAAGCTGAGGGTGGCGGACACTAACAGACTCAACAAACTGATCTGCAAGGCCAGTGAGGTTGTGGGAACAGAGTGTGACTCTCTAATGGTGGTGTCAGAGAGGAGGATGCTGTCTAAGCTATGAGCTATCTTGGACAATGTCTCACACCCACTCCACCATGTGCTGGTCAGGCACAAGAGTACTTTCAGTGGGAGACTCATACCACCAAGATGTACCACTGAGCGCCACAGGAAATCATTCCTGCCTGTGGCCATCAAACTGTACAACTCCTCCCTCTTAGTGGCCCTGAGACTTTTTCACACACTGCAATAATCTAATGTAACTTGTGCAATAACCCCATTTCACCCTGACTGTATATATTCTGTTTGTGTAAATAATCTTGTTTAGGTTACAACATACAGTCCAGGCCAAAAGTTCTTCTCATTCAATGCGTTTTCTTTATTTTCATGACTATTTACATTGTAGATTCTCACTGAAGGCATCAAAACTATGAATCAACACATGTGGAGTTATGTACTTAACAAAAAAAGGTGAAATAACTGAAAACATGTTTTATATTCTAGTTTCTTCAAAATAGCCACCCTTTGCTCTGATTACTGCTTTGCACACTCTTGGCATTCTCTCGATGAGCTTCAAGAGGTAGTCACCTGAAATGGTTTTCCAACAGTCTTGAAGGAGCTCCCAGAGGTGTTTAGCACTTGTTGTCCCCTTTGCCTTCACTCTGCGGTCCAGCTCACCCCAAACCATCTCGATTGGGTTCAGGTCCGGTGACTGTGGAGGCCAGATCATCTGCTGCAGCACTCCATCACTCTTCTTCTTGGTCAAATAGCCCTTACACAGCCTGGAGGTGTGTTTGGAGTCATTGTCCTGTTGAAAAATAAATGATTGTCCAACTAAACGCAAACCGAATGGGATTGCATGTCGCTGCAGGATGCTGTGGTAGCCATGCTGGTTCAGTGTGCCTTCAATTTTGAGTAAATCCCCAACAGTGTCACCAGCAAAACACCCCCACGCCATCACACCTCCTCCTCCATGCTTCACAGTGGGAACCAGGCATGTGGAATCCATCCGTTCACCTTTTCTGCATCTCACAAAGACACGGTGGTTGGAACCAAAGATCTCAAATTTGGACTCATCAGACCAAAGCACAAATTTCCACTGGTCTAATGTCCATTCCTTGTGTTTCTTGGCCCAAACAAATCTCTTCTGCTTGTTGCCTCTCCTTAGCAGTGGTTTCCTAGCAGCTATTTGACCATGAAGGCTTGATTCACCCAGTCTCCTCTTAACAGTTGTTCTAGAGATGGGTCTGCTGCTTGAACTCTGTGTGGCATTCATCTGGTCTCTGATCTGAGCTGCTGTTAACTTGCGATTTCTGAGGCTGGTGACTCGGATGACCTTATCCTCAGAAGCAGAGGTGACTCTTGGTCTTCCTTTCCTGGGTCGGTCCTCATGTGTGCCAGTTTCGTTATAGCGCTTGATGGTTTTTGCGAGTCCACTTGAGGACACATTTAAAGTTTTTGCAATTTTCCGGACTGACTGACCTTCATTTCTTAAAGTAATGATGGCCACTCGTTTTTCTTTAGTTAGCTGATTGGTTCTTGCCATAATATGAATTTTAACAGTTGTCCAATAGGGCTCTCGGCTGTGTATTAACCTGACTTCTGCACAACACAACTGATGGTCCCAACCCCATTGATAAAGCAAGAAATTCCACTAATTAACCCTGATAAGGCACACCTGTGAAGTGGAAACCATTTCAGGTGACTACCTCTTGAAGCTCATGGAGAGAATGCCAAGAGTGTGCAAAGCAGTAATCAGAGCAAAGGGTGGCTATTTTGAAGAAACTAGAATATAAAACATGTTTTCAGTTATTTCACCTTTTTTTGTTAAGTACATAACTCCACGTGTTCATTCATAGTTTTGATGCCTTCAGTGAGAATCTACAATGTAAATAGTCATGAAAATAAAGAAAACGCATTGAATGAGAAGGTGTGTCCAAACTTTTGGCCTGTACTGTGTAAATATATATATACATATACATATATATATATATATATATATATATATATATATATATATATATCACTTTTTATTTTTGTTAATAATTCCTGTTTATTTTAACTATATATTTGTAAGAACTATTGTTTAAATTTCTTACATTTTCATGTATCTTCCTCTCTTGCAAGGAACACCTGTAACACAATAATTTCCCCTCGGGGATTAATAAAGTATTTTGTAATTCTGATTCTGATTCTGATAACTTGATGAGATGGCTACATTTTTGGCATCATCTCTTTTTTTCATGAGTTTACCCAATCCAACCAGTGTGCTCTCAAGTTCCTGACTATCTGTTTTCTAAAGCCCAAAACACACTGGTGGCATATGACATGCGTCAAAACAGACGCCCCCATTATTCTCTGTTTACAAACCCACATCGGCAGCATGTTGACGTGCGTCGACGTGACACGCCGCAGCACTTCTCGCTATTGTCCTATTTTCTAGTGTCGCCACCCTTGAAAAAGCGCTTCTTTTTCATAGAAAAGCCTATATTGTACTTTCCAGCTTCCGTAGTAGCAGCTCTGTTGAAGAGCAGAGAAGAAGAACTTTGGCGCCATCTATCGTCATATGATAATGAGCAACTCACATTGGTACTGTCATTATCTGGTTGTCGTGTTCGTCCTGCGTTGTGTGTTTTCTTTCTCTTCCTGCATCTTCTTCCTCGTCGTTTGTTCTAATTGGCGGTTGGCAACCAGCTAGTCACAGTACCGCCACCTAATGGAGTGGAGTGTGCAATGGAATTCCGGTTGATGTTTTGGCCTTAACTGGTGCATGATTCTCAAACACTTGCATGAGTAACCCATTAAGGATGTCAAGAGAATCTTCTGGATTATTCTTCTGTAGTATATATTCCCAATTTATATTTTTAACATATCTATAAAAGATTCTTCACGAAATGTTTTCATTGATCTCCTGAAGACTATTCTAAGTGACCTTTTTGGAACTTTTGTCTTTCTTACAATCACCCCGACTAAAGATCTGAATACTCTACTGGGACTGATATTGCATTTGAATATAAATGACTGAAATCTGTAACACGATTGATGCAGGTTGCACTTTTTGACCCATCTTTTTTTACACACAATCTTGTTGGTTTATCCAATATTTGCACTAAGATACACGCGTTGGTTGTAGCATGTAGCTTCTGTTTAAATGCACAGTGCAGAATTCCAGTCAATGTTTAACTCTCCCAAAAAATTTATTTATCTATCAAGATCACACACTTTATAGTTCACGCAGTTTATCAAAATTTATAAACTTTGCACTTGGGGACTGTAACATCCTACTAGCAGAGGTTGTAAATGTGGTAAATTAACGTGCAACCAAAGTACTTTGATATTAGCAGATGTTCTCTTTAAAAACAAACATCCATACTGATAGATTTTAAAAAAGAACCATAATAGCTAGAACATTTTGTTGTCTTTGTTTTTGTTTTGTTTTGTTTTATTTTGTTTTGTTTTGCAGCAGAAAGCTAAGGCTTCTGTCTTCTGCATCATCACATCATGACCTCGCATTACCTTAACTGTGGTGCTGTGCAAATGTAGCGGTTTAGTACACATCACATCACATGCGTTGTGTAGTTTCACAGATGACAAGGACAGTCACTGTCAGACTCCGATGCCGCTTTATTGGCATAAATCTGACAACGAACACAGAAAAAATATCTTTCCACTGGGTCTCACAGCCACAGATCAGGATCAAACGTAAACTGAAACAAAATAAAATTCATGAATGTCACTATCTGTTAAACAGTTACGCTGCTAGGATTAGCCACACACTAACCTTAAAGCCCAGCTTGCAGGTTGGAGACCTTGGAGTGTGTAGGAAAATGATGTAGAAACTCGATTAAAACAAAAAACAAAAACATATACACACACTACAGTGACTTTGGGGGTCGTTTTTGTGAGAGAATTTTGCTTCCGCATCTAAAAACCCACTAACCGGAAGTGACATAGCGTAAGGGAGTCCGGCCGAGTTCGATTGAGTGTAACATTAATAAAATGGATCCCAGTACTAATTTTGAGACTGAAGAGGTTGAAAATGTACATTCATATACATATGACGGCCCACAGGCTTATAATTATGAGCCTGCTAGGCCTCAAAGAGACCAGGAACAGGTCAAGGTTAGGAGAAATAACGGCCACAGGAGAGAAATAGAGCTGTAGTGTGAGGAGAACCAGTGGAGAACTAGGCAGGTGTCTTGGTGAGCGACCAGCGTTAGCTAACGATGTCTCACGCTGTGTTCACATCACAACATTGAGTTTGCCATCACGTATTAGGTTATAACAAAGCTACCAATAGTTCTGCCAGTATTAGATAACTAATGCTACTTACCCATAACAGAAACTAATGCACAAATATCAGCTTGTATCAGACGTATCTTGCTATGCGTGTTATAACTCTACATTACGGTGTATTGACGTCCACAGGGGAGAGAGAGAGAGAGATACTAAGATTTCCTGATAATTTTTTGTATGATAGGTGCTTGTGTGGGAACTGCCAGCCCATGTCCTCAGCTGTGGAGAGCTGCAGGGAGGTGGATGCCTTCTGGGTTCTGGTGGAGAATCTGACCCCCAGACCAGACTTAACATGCCTCACACTGCCCGTCAACCCTCACGCTGCCCGCTCCCGTCTCAAACACGGAGGCCTCCCTCTGAGCCCGCACACCCTCGCACATACTCCCAAAGGCTCAGGTCTCCCTCTCCGCCCCGTACATACCCCTGAGGCTCGGAGACCTGAGCCACAAACAGCTCCAGGACCGTGGGGGAGACCCGAGGCTCGCAGCCCTGCACGTACCCCTGAGGCTCGGAGACCCGAGCCACAAACAGCTCCGGGGCCATGGTGCTCGGGCTCAGGGGTATGTGCGAGGGCAGGCAGGCTCCACCAGGAACATAATCCCCCTGTCCAAAATCAGCGCTGCGGTTGTACACGACCGCATTTTGGTCACACATGAAGCCATGAAATCGCGCCTCTTCACCTGCACAAAATGCACCCAGGCACGAAAACTAACTCCACTCCTTTTTCTGTCCGGAAAACGGTGGACTCAATGTCCTGACAGACTCAAGTTTGTGCAACCTGCAACGGGGGAAGCATGCACACCTATCAATGATTAAGACTTTGATTTGAAGTTATTTTATAATAACATGCATTTATAAGAGAACTAGAATGGATGAAAGTGGCATCTTTATTGTTAAGAAAATGAAACTAAATGATAACTAAATCAAGTCATTTAAGGAACATAACAGCATTATTTGTAACCTTGAATAAAAAAAGAAAAGTATGCGCTCCTGACTCAGGGCTTTCATGCATTTCCAACTTTCTCTCAGTTGACCTACTGATGAAGATTTTAAGCTGGGTCGAGACATCGCTTTCATACATGAGGTCACTGTGAGCGTTCATAATGGCCAAATGTGTTAGTCTCTCCTGCGTCATGGTGTTCCGCAGCCAAGTTTTCAGCCTGTGCAAAGCTGAGAAAGAGCGCTCAGATGCCGCGACAGATATGGGCAGGGCCAGACAGAGCTTAATGAGCTTCTCCACCTCCGACAGCATGGAGGGAGTTTGGGGGTGCAAGGTTTGCAGAATGGACACAACATCCTGGATGGTGCCAACTTCTCGTCCCCTACACACATCCCTCAGTATGTCCAGTTCAAGGCTTAGCGCTAGAGCTTATATTCTCTGCCCGAGCCCGAGCCCAGCCCGACCCAGCCTGTGGGCCAAAGCCGGGATGAACGGATCACTTTTTAATATTTCCCTCTCTGCACAGAGATGCATTTATTTATAGTAAACACATTTTATAGTGAGCAGCATACATATGTCCCCTGCAAATCCCAACCGTGTTTACAAAGTTTGAATGAACGAGATGGACACAAAGCAAACGGAGGTTGCACATTGATCCTTTTGCCCCTGTCTGCAGGGACGCATGATGGGGTCAAACGAATCATGTGCATAATTAACCACAAAACAAGCAAATACTTCATCTTAATGACATATAACACTCATTATGCTTCAGCTGAATCCTCTGAGCAAATGACCATGTTGAATTGAAATTAGTTTATCATGTTAAATGTCCGAAATTATATGAAATTGCTCCAATGTGTTAAACCAATGTGGTAAACACAGTGGTACTGCTGTACAGACCGTTTTTCTTTCTTACCCTAACCCCGGTCATTTTCTGAAAGCACAGAGCAAAGAAATGTCTTTTTTTCTCCCCTGGTCTTCTGTCAGCAGGAGTAGCGGCTGTAGCGAGGATTTCAGCACCACGGACAGCGCAGGTAAAAAGACTTGACAGGCGTCTCGTTTAAATGTGTTTGCTGCTCGCGAAATTATACATTATAAATGAAGACATATTTTAAATAAAAAACAATTTCCGTTCATTTCAAGTTTTTGTAGTATGACGAAATTCAGAATTGTGCGAGTGCGGCCGGAGAGCGGGCGGCAGTGTTTGATGCAGGAAACTCGATATGGACTTGAAAATCAATTTCGGAGTTGGGGTGGTTCGGAACGGCGGGGTTTCAGAATGGAGGGCTGTCCCCTGTTGGAACATTGTGCATGCACAGCCCTTCACCACCTGGATCCTAAAATAAACACCTGTTTTATTACATAATCATGCTTCTGTGTTGCGCCATTCATTAAGATCCTATATTTCTGTCATTCAAATAACAAGAATTGTGGTTAATTATAACAGCCAACTTATTGAAAAATGTCGGGTTTAAATCGGGCTCTGGCCCATAATTGCAGTTAATTGGACGGGCTGGGCCGGTCCCAGACTTAACGTGCACGGGCTTGGGCTGGGTCGGGCTGGATTTTTTGGACCCTATAAGCTCTATTAGCCACTCTCATGGAAAGGGGGGCAGTTCTGGGGAACCCACATCAACTCATTTCCCCTGAGCCACCTCAAGAACTGCCTGCTCTCGCCCTGCAGCTACGTGGAGTCCCTCCTGATCAAAACGCCGCTCCACCTCTGAGCGCAGCAGGTCCAGGGCCTCTGTATGTAGTCAGGCAGGCTGCATATCACATCAGAAGCATAGATCTATGCATTAATGATATGAAGGAGATAAATGTAAGTCAGACAAATTGAGTTTAAATTCAGATTCTTTATTTTTTTAAAGTGTAATGCAGTGGGTAGGGAGGCTGATGGGGTGCAGGAGGAGTTCCAACGTCTATGGCAGTATGGACATAGATTTGTTTCATAATTATGTGTGTGAACAGATCGACATTCTGTGTGTAAATGTGTAATCTGTAAATATAAAACACCTTCCACAAATACAAAAAAAGATTTGTAAACTCACAAAAATATTTTTCAAGTATAAAACGGATCTGCAAATACACAAACAAATTCCACAAATAAAAAAAATATGTGTGAATACATTAAATTAATTTGCAAATAAATGAAAAGCATTTGTGAATATCTTCCTAACATTTACAACTTTCGAACAGGCATTTGTGAACTCAGATTTTATAAGTGAATCTAAAAGACATTTGTGGATCTCAGTTCTACGCATGTGGATTTGCTTTTTACACACACAGAGTTTTGAAACAAACTCTCCGCTGGTCCGAACAAAAATGCACTCGTATCACTCGGCCATCTTCGGATAGCACGTGATCACCCAGCTGATGACGTCATGTCCACATGTCAAAGTAAGAGCACGCAGTCTTTCTATGAGCTGTTAGTTAGGTTACATAGTTTCAGTGAGGTTACGTTAACTGTTGTAAGATATGACAAGTGGCAACACCCCGGTTAAGGTCTTTGATAGAACAGCTGTTTCGAAATGTCATATTGTAGTTTTATTGTTCATTGCTGATATGTAGATTGCGCTAAGCTTCCATCCATCCAACCTGTAAAGAGGGCCACGGTAGAAGATGCTGGTGACTGACATCCAGACATCTCTCCACAACCTTTCGATGCTAGTGTAATCAGTAGAAAATTATTGGGTTTAAGATTGAGACATTTTCAGCACAGCATTTAAAAGACCATTTTATCGTTAAACAATAATAGAAAACAAATACAGCTATTCATAAAATGCATTTGTATTCATAAGAATGGATAAAAATGCAAAATATAATTGTACCTACATCTGATCTAACCCATGCAGTCTATGTTCTAACTGCTGAGTTTTCTAGTTTCAGTAGAGCAGTGAGTCATGATGACACAAAAACACTATGACCAGTATATGGCGGTAGCAGGTTGGCTACAACTACATTAGTAAGAGTACACTAATAATAAGATGTGCAATGCTTTGTGACTTTAAACCTACTCGAAATAATAAATGAAGATTATAAAGGATGCGTCGGCTGATAACTGCCAACTGAAGGAGCAGCCAAGCCTCCGCTTTGGAGAACTGAACGTTTCCCACTAGCATCGTTGTGCCTTTCATACTCAAACCGAAATGTATACAAAAGTGTGTGCCAGATAATATACATAGAACAAATAAACACACACTAATACTCACTGTATGACATTAACATAAAACAATGAATGCACATTACTTATTGCCAGTTATTTGGAAAGAAAAAAAAAAACAGGTCATACAAAGACTGCGTGCTCTTACTTTGACACACGAACATAATAATAATAAAATAATAATAAAAGTAAAACTAAAACAGTTGTCCTTCTTTCTTACGTCAAGTTACTTCATTAATTAACTCAGGTTCATACAAGTTCATCCACACGGACCGTGCATCACCGCTCTCAATCGTCGGACAAAAAGTAGCCAAAGAAAGAAAACAATCAGCGGTGAAATTCTTTTCAAGACACTTCAGGCAAACGAATAATCCTTCAAAAAAGTTTGATTTGAGAGCACATACCTCCTTCAAAGTGTGTGTTTATGCGCTCCGCCACCGTAAATCATCACCACATGATTCCCGAGCACGGCACCGCTGCCATCCTCGGGATGGGTCAAATGCGGAGAACAAATTTCACACACTCAGGAGTGTGACGATCAGTGGGACTTTAACTTTAACTTTAAATCACTGTATGCCTCAATGCTGCTCTGATGGTCCTGCAGCGCACTCACTCACCTCAGTTTATTTGGATTGAGCCAACTGGGTGATTTATTCATGTGTAGTAATGATTATATCTACTGATTAAACGCACGCGTCATTTTTAATTTTTTATTAACATAAATTAGGCTGATGTTTGTATCAAAATAGGTTATATATCATGAATTACTAGAAAACAAATACATTCTATGTCAAATCAAGATGTTCAGCAGCAGTGAGCACCCCCATGTAGTTAGAATGATACAGTCATGTTTCATAACCACATTTTGCGACGATTCGACGGCGAGACTGGCTGTCGAATCAGACTTCTCCAAATCGAATCACCGAATCACAGAATCACCGACTATTCGGGGTCACCCCTAGTTTACAAATCTGTTTTTGTATTTGTGAAAGGTGTTTTATATTTACAGATTACACATTTGCACACAGATTGTCGGTTGTTTACACACATAATTATGAAACAGATCTATCTCCATACAGCAGTAAAATAATGTAGTAAATAACTTAATATTGTACAGGTAGGTAAATAATAATAAATTAAACGCAGTGCACCTTCAATGATGATAGAAAGTGCTAGTGGAATCACTAACACTTTAACTCAGTTAAACAAACATAGTGTTTCGCTGTAATTATGCCAGCATTTCCCTACAATGGCCATGGAAGGTCGTTCTTTGCATAATCCCGTATATATCGATCTAAAATCAAAATCACATAGAACATTCATTTTTGCAGCAATCATCATGTTTGTGTCATCACACTTTACACCCATAATGATGTCATCGGGCTTTGTGAGGTGTGGTGTATAATCACATGAAACCACTGGGTGGCGCCAGAGTAATAAATAATGAATCTATCACACCTTTTTACTATGCTTATAAAAATGAATTTTGCCTTTTCATTTTATACAATTATACAATTACAATACAATTATAAAATGTAAAATTTTTAATTATGTATTTTTCAATCATTATCCAATCATTATGGTATATTGACTTAAATAGCCTTTTAGCTCAGGTTGTATAGATTTTAGAGATATGAAGAATTTCTAGATATTTTAATTTTGAATAGATACCACTACACCACCCCCATATGCATTCCTGTCTCTTTTGTGCTTTGATCCTGTTTGGTCTCATTCCACCCACTCTCAGTCAGCTTGCCTAATGATGATTAGCGACTCAAGGGAATCTTTATCAATGAGGGAGAACTGAATGTGCCATTATGTTGTTAATGCTTAACAGCGGCCACTGTTAAGCAAACGTTCCAACGTCTCACTAAACTGAGAAGCTGTTTTCATTTCAGGTAGCAGACATGCTCATAGTGCCATGCCCCAATAAAAGAGAGGAAAAGCATCTGTATTTACACTATCAACTGAACTGAACTGTCAGAATACAGCAGTGGATGGTGGGAAGTAAAGGCTGCTGCAGCATCTCTATTACCATACCAAATACATCAAAGTAAGATTAAAATTGGCAAAGTGTACTTTTTTACAAAATCTGTCAAAAAGGCCTGAACATTCAGCTGCTGCAGTATATTTTTTATTATCTGTGGCCAGCAGAAATGACAGCTTACCCAACATTTGGTCAGTATTTGATGAAGAGGCCTCTCTCTTTTGGTCTCTACTGTTTCTGGCAGGATTGGTCGTCTGTTTGATGGAACGGAGCCCATAGTGTTGGACAGTCTTAAGCAGCACTACTTCATTGATCGAGACGGCCCAATGTTCCGCTACATACTTAATTTCCTCCGGACCTCCAAACTCCTCATCCCTGCAGACTTCAAAGTGAGTGTGTAGAGCTTTGATCAGGTACTACCACAGTTAATCTTTGCAGTGTATCTGAACAGCCCCAAATCACAGGGGCACCAAAAAACAAACGAACTGTCCAGACTGTCAGAGGAAAGGTTTTAACTGTTGTCACACTTACAGAAACTATCTTGAGAACTGCTTTGAGACACAATGTAAGTCATGTTTTCTTTACTGTGATAACTTTCCGTATAGTTTATACTTGGGCGGCTTTGGCAAACTGCAAGGAGGAGACCAGGCCATGCAACTGTTATTCTAACTGCATTTGTGTAAATATATCAAGCTAATCGCTGTATTAGCCCTGCGGAAAAAGATACAACTCTGGCTGTAACTGTCTGAGAGACAGTTTTTACAGAGATTTCATTAAAATGTTTATTTTATATTTTTCAGTAATAATTTAATCAATGTTTGAATTCATACAGTCAGTAAAATGTGTTAAAATGTAAAATGTAATAAATGAGTTGTTTAAAAGGGTAACTTTAATTTAAAACTGGACTAAAATACACTACTTCAAAAATAATTTTTGGTTCAAAAATCCAATGCTTTTGAATGCAAGTTATATTTTGATGTTGAGTGTCACAGGCCAAATGAACAGAGTTTAGTGAAGGGCACACCTGATGCATTATGGGTCAGGAAACAATAGACAGCAGAGAGAGAGAGACAACATGCCTGCAGAGAGAAGAGCCAAATGTGTCTGCAGAGGAATAGAGTACTACGGCCTAAATTAACAATATTCTGCATGGTTCAAGAGGCGCACACGGTAATGTACCTTTGATTGTGTCATATTTGTGCAAATATTGTTGAAATGCCTTTTGTATATACTTTTGATATTTTTTGTTGCTATGTTCACGGACAAGGATCTGTCTATTAACAGATGTTAAGCATGATAGACTTAATTGTTTGGGCGTGTCTAATTATAGACACTTGCTAAAGAGAAAATGACAAAATGACTGACAGATGTATATTTTGACTCATTGGGTTTATATGTTTTATTTTTTGTAGTTTTCACAGTGTCTGATGAAAGAAAGGCGGTAATAAATCAGAAAAACACATCTGTATGATGCGTGGCCATTATTTATTGGACCGGTACAGTTACGCTGGTCCTTGTTTCAATTGCACTCACCCTCCCGTTCCCTGCCCTAAACTGTATCACAGGCTCCACACAAAACGAATGAATCACTCACTTGCTCAGATGCGGTCTTTGCTACAAGTCCTCTCTCTCTCTTAACTCGTTCACTGACTCACCCCTGCTACCGCAAACTAACTGCAAAGAGGAGACCAGACAACATGTGACTAGTGTGCAATTGTTAACTGCATTTGTGTAAATATATCAAGTTAATGCAACTCAATCCCCCCATCTCCTCCCTGCCCTGAGCTGAGCTGTGTCACAGGCTGAGGCTACAGGAAACGAACGATTCACTCACTCACTCACTCACTCACTCAGTAGCTCCAACTCCCAGCTCACCGGGAGCACAAAGCTCACTCACACTCTCTCCCTGCTCGGAGAGCCCCTCCCTTTCTGTACCTGAGTAGTGTGCTTCTCCGCTCCATTCTCCTGTTGGACTGTTTTGAGATTACTAGGGCTGTAGTCTCCTGGTCGATTATTTGATCGATATGCTCTCCTCCAACCAAATTCTCATTGGTTGAATAATCGCGGTGTTACTTTCATAAGGAGAAAAGTGCTACATCAATAGCTTTTCAGGATTAATCCATTATTTGCTGTGGTGGGAGGGACAGGCTAAGTTAACTGTGAAAATGGGGGTGTGATGCGACGCCTAAGTTGAAAAGTACCCCAACGTCAGCGTTACACCAGCTTCCATAGGAAAACAATGGCACAGCAGGCATCAAGAGATTTTTAATGCTGGTCATGTGCAAGCGCCTTCAGCATCACGGTGATGCAGACCTCCTGTCTGTTTCTGTATACTGATACCTTTTCCCTCAGTGAAAAAAAGCTTGTATTTAGTTGTATTTCACAGATAAGAAACAATAAATTGTGAAGACAGTAAAACCTCCACTAAAATAGCATTTTAAGTCTTGTGTGTGATAAATCCTTTAGGGATTTATACTTCAGGATTTATCCTGGCTTCATATGAACAGAGAAAATCCCTGCTCGTCGCTAGGCTAATATATACAATAGAAAATGGCATAGACTTGTGCTAAAAACATTAGCATGTTGTATTGGTGGGGAAAATGTGTCCAGATAAAGACAAGTGTTTGTCTGTCAATGCTGCGATTTATAGTGAAGCCAATTTGCAAACTTGTGTTTGAAATTGTCTCTATTATAGGCCTTAAGGTGAACACACTTATCGTTTCATCTTGTTCCGACATCTTAAAGTTTAGTTGATTCAAAACACACTTTAAATATGGCTTAATAGGCCGTAAGGTGAATCAGAAAAAGTCTCACAGAAACTGATTTCCGCTCCGACATCTGGGGACTAAACGATCTTTACTTCATAAAAAAGATCGAAACATGTTCAGCTAATCAGCAGGAGTTCATAGCTCATAACCCTGCAACAGTCCTGTGATCAGGGTTGTAATTCGGCACTTATTCCGTCTGAGCGTAATGATCAGTTCCACCTGAGCGTAATGACATTTGGTACGCGAATGGTGGCACGGCTGTCACGTGATCATGCTACACCAATAAGGTACCCGCATTTCGTGTCGCCATGGTTCATTCAGCAGAGGAAAACAGACCCGAAGTCATCAAAAGTAGGCAGAAATTAGCTGAAACAGCGCTATTCACATCGCCGTGTCCATGAAACACGATGAGACAAATAGACAAAAAGGTGAACTAAGCAAAAATGTCTTAAAACACATTTGATTCAATACCTGGGCATAACCGACGTATTATTACATAGACGACATAGCTGTCCAGTACAGAATACGAGAACACAGATACGATGAAACGCCGGGGCGATTATTTCCTCATTCATTGCCTCAAGGAGGGACAGCCCTGCAGGCAGGGAGAGAGCAGCTCACAAGGGCTGAGGGACTGTTTGCGCTTTTATGCACAGGTCGGTGGTGAAGTGGCACACGTGACTCGTGCTATGGACAGACGGATGGACGGACAGACAGCCACGTATCTAAAACAGGTAATACATCTGGCTACATCTTTCCCACATCAAATATCCATGATCACCTACACCCGCGTGCGTAAAAGCGCACACAATTCCGTGTCCTCTCACCGCGGATGCTGGGATTTGATGGCCCGGTACTCATTGTAGCCCACTCTTATAAGACCCAATAATAATAATAATAATAATAATAAGCTACTGTGGACCTATATGCCTTGCCTTTTAATGAAATTACCAGAAGAGTTCGCTGAAAAGTAAAGTCCTGAATTCCAAATAGTAGCCCGGGTGTTTATTTCACAAAATCGATTTTGACCCCAGGCATTTAAATGAACCAGGGGCTATTTGCTCAAGGTTTTTATTTTGTTTTGGGGTTTTTTGCACCGACCTGCACCAGGCCGTTATTTGGTTACAGTTCCTGTCCAGTATGTTTTTAGTGCAAAAATACTGTATAATGTAGGGGTGAGTTTGTGTACAAAAATCTCTAAGCGTTTAGAATGGGTAATTTTTTTCGTGTACACGGATTTCACCGCTGGGTGGTGCTATTGCATTATACGAGTAAAGCCCCAGTTATCTGAATACCAACCGAATGGGCCATTTAACTAATGGTTACAGGCCGCCACACCAAAATATCACCATTCCAACGGTCCGCCATCCCGAATTCTGGTCCCTGAGTCCTGACAGTAAGCTATGGCGAGCCTGTAGAAGCTGTATTTCCCATGTATGTCAGCGATTTTCACCGGGGACGCACGCGAGTAACTCAAGCTGACATTACCTGCTTTTCAGCAAACTTCTCTGGTAATTTTATTAAAAGGCATGGCATATAAACGTCCGGGCTACTATTTGGAATTCAGGACTTTACTTTTCAGTGAACTCTTCTGGTAATTTCATTAAAAGGCAAGGCATATAGGTCCACAGTAGCTTATTAGTATTATTATTATTATTATTATTATTATGATTGGGTCTTATAAGAATGGGCTACAATGAGTACCGGGCCATCAAATCATAGCATCCGCGGTGAGAGGACATGGAATTGTGTGCACTTTTACGCACGTGGGTGTAGGTGATCACGGATATTTGATGTGGGAAAGATGTAGCCAGATGTATTACCTGTTTTAGATATGTGGCTGTCTGTCAGGCCGTCCGTAGCACGAGTCATGTGCACCACTTCACCACCGACCTTTGCGTAAAAGCGCAAACAGTCCCTCAGCCCTGCAGGCAAGAAGAGAGCAGCCCTTGTGAGCTGCCTACAGGGCTGTCCCTCCTTGAGACAATGAATGAGGAAATAATTGCACCGGCGTTTAATCGTTCCAGCGTTTAATGCGCAAAATGGGGTCAACCCCCCGGCGGCTATTAGGTGCCCAGCGGCTATATGCCACCGGGCGACTATTTGGAAATATACGGTATGTGACAATAATCATATGTGTATATTAAAAGTAGAAGTGTGACTAATGATAACAGCAGAAGCAGGAGGAAGCTGGCAGAACCACGGCAGCTCTTGTAGGCTGAAATCAAGACGATCATATTAACATGGACACGGCGATGTGAATAGCGCTGTTTCAGCTCATTTCTGCTCACTTTTGATGACTTCCGGGTCTGTTTTCTTCTGCTGAATCAAACCATGGCGACACAAAATGCGGGTACCTTATTGGTGTAGCGCGATCACGTGACGGCCGTGCCACCAATGACCAAATGTCATTACGCTCAGGCGGAACTGATCATTACGCTCAGGCGGAACAAGTGCCGAATTACAACCCCAATCACAGGACTCTTGTGGGGTTATGAGCTACAAACTCCCGCTGATTAGCTGAACATGTTTCGATCTTTTTTATGAAGTAAAGATCGTTTAGTCCCCAGATGTCGGAGCGGAAATCAGTTTCTGTGAGACTTTTTCTGATTCACCTTACGGCCTGTCAAGCCATATTTAAAGTGTGTTTTGAATCAACTAAACTTTACAGCACTTAACAGAGTCCTCCACCGCTGACTAGCATTTTGGAGGTGCAACTACAGAGTGACATAGACACACCACCACAGAGGTAAAAATAAGATTTTTTTTTTCCCACGACTAATCGTCTAGTTGATGATTATGTACTACTTCAGTCAACCAAGATTTTCTTTGGTTGACTACAGCCCTAGAAATTACAGACAACCACACAGCTGCAAATCTGGCGAGAGAATTGGGAAGAATGGACAGAATGGGCCGTCCTTGACAAGATAGTTGCTTGTATTAATGATAGTGCAGAAGGCTAAAAAGAAGGCTGTGAATGACAGAATACATGTGTGTGAATGAGAAGGGCCCAAGTGGAATGATGAGGTTACAGGGAGTAGAAATAAAGAAGGTGGAGGATTTTAAGTACTTGAGGTCAACATACCAGAGCAACGGAGAGTGTAGAAAAGAGGTGAAGAAACGTGCGCAAGCAGGTTGGAATGGGTGGATAAACGTGTCAGGTGTGATGTCTGATGAAGAGTACCAGCAAGATTAAAAGGAAAGGTGGTGAGACCAGCGATGTTGTTTGGTTTAGAGACAGCATTACTGAGGAAAAGACAGGAGGCAGAGCAAGGGGTAGCAGAAATGAAGATGTTGAGGTTCTCTTTGGGAGTGACAAGGATGGATAGGATCAGGAATGAGTACATCAGAGGGACAAGCTCATGTTAGATGTTTTGGAAAGTCAGAGAGGCCAGACTGAGATGGTTTGGACATGTTCAGGGGAGGGATAGTGAATATATCGGTAGAAGGATGCTGAGGTTGGAACTGCCAGGCAAGAGGCCTAGAGGAAGACCAAAGAGGAGATTTATGGATGTAGTGAAAGAGGACATGAAGTCAGTTGGTGTGAGAGAAGAGGATGCAGAGGATAGGGTAGGGTAGGATATGGAGGCAGATGATTCACTGTGGCAACCCCTAAAGGGAACAGCTGAAAGAAGAAGAAGATCAAATTTAATCATTAAAAATGGAATCCAGCAGCCTCAAATTCAAGAGGTCATCAGAAAGGTAAAATCCATGGTACCACTACTGTGGGATAAGTTCAAAGTCCAATCGCAAGAGGGTGAGTGTCCATGCGCTGTCCAATAAAGGCGTGCGCTGGCCACCTGGCACTCAATATGCTGCTGCAGTGGTTTGTTTTCCAGTGACATTTCAGGTATTAGCTGAGCTATTGAGTATCTTTAAGCAGTGAAAGTTATTATTTATTTCTTTTTACTTGTAGGCTAGATTTGTTTATGCTACAGTGATTTGTTTTCCACAGAGCTCTACGGTGTGAGCATTTTACTCACATTTGCGACTAAAATTATTTTCGTGCGAGCAAAAGAAATCATTTAGGAGCATGCAGTGCGAGTACAGATTTCAACCAGCAGCAGAAAAGAAAGGAAATCCTGCCGGTTGTGAGTTCAACGGAGGTCACAGACTGGAATACGGCAGAGCACTTTGGCCACCGCAAGATAATGCGGTTTACCGGCGACCGAGAAGCCCGGCTCCAGGTCCAATTTTTTCCTCTTCGTTGGTGTCATGACTGCCCAGAAATACCTGAACAGCCGAGCCATGGCAGCACACAGGTATGTGATGTGTCAGAGGAGAAATGAGCCATTCACATTTCTCTCTTTGTGGCAGGTAACGGTCCACAAACCTCACCGCACTGAAGGAACTGTTCTTAACTTATCGGAGGAGGAGGGTGGCTGGTTGATTTTTATTGTATTTATTTATTTTATTTTGATCCCCCCATGTTAATCACTTAATGATGCTGTTTTTGAAGTATGAATAAGTCAAGTAATTTATTCCACTGAAATATCATTGATGTATTATCAAAAAGTGATTAATCTTTTTATAAATGACAAAAGGCACATCTGCCTAACTTTTGCTGTGGTATCATGACACTACTCAGAACCGTGATACTTTCACTGGTATCGTACTGTAGGTCCCAAATTTGGGTGACAACACTAATTGAAGCACATCACAGAGGTCAAGGATCTGCTCATCTCCACCCTGGCCCTGATGAATCCTATAATTAACTCTTGAATGTTAGATTATTGTAATTTTTCACTGTTGTTTAGGCAATTTAAATTCAGTTTTTTATTTGTGAAAAGGCTTCATTTTGAAGAAGAGATGGTTAATTTTTCACAATTTCATAATAATTTTGCACTGTTGAATCTTAATTTCCGGTCATTTTGAACTACTGTTTGGTTTATTTGCATTTATTTTGCATGATTAGTTCATTATGCGTGAGTTAGAGAGAGAGAAAAATAAATGTTTTGCCTTTGAGAATTCTTGGTGATGCTGATGTGCTGACGTACTGTGGTAAGCGTGTCTTGTCATTTCTGGTGTTTCTGTGATAGTGTCTCTGTGCTGCTCTAGCCAACTCCTACCATCTTGTTTTCTGTTTTTCCTCACTTCAGTTGCTTAAAAGCACTTAAAGCTCTCCTCTTTTTAATGACTTTCTTGCTAATCTTAGCTGTTGTTTGCACGTTATGAGCCTCGTTAGCTACATTAGCTTAACAATTAGTGATGACTTCTTCTCCTGCTCTTTCTTGCTCGGTGTGCCAGATGTTCAGTTATGCCTCTGCCTCCTTTAGCAACAGTGGTAAATGTAACAAGTGTAGGTTATTTGCTGCGTTGGAGGGGAGGCTTAGTAAATTGGAAGTGCAGCTCCGCACCATGGAAAATTACTCTGTAGTTGCGGTAGTTAGCCAGCCCCCTGTAGCCGATGTGGAACCACATAGCATAGCCCCTTCTAGCGGTCCCCCGGTAACCCCCGTGCAGCTGGGAGGCTGGTTAACTGTCCGGGAGAAGCGTAGAACCAAGCCAAAGCCCACGGTTCACCACCAGCCTATTCGTGTTTCCAACCGTTTTTCCCCACTCAGCAACCGACCCACTGAGGAGAAAACTCTGGTCATTGGCAGCTCTATTTTGAGAAACGTGAAGTTAGCAGCACCAGCGGCCATAGTCAAATGTATCCCTGGGGCCAGAGTGGGCGACATTGAGTCAAATTTAAAAATGCTGGCTAAGGCTAAACGTATATTTAACAAGAATGTTATTCATGTCAGTGGCAATGACACCCAGTTACACCAATCGGAGGTCACAAAAATGAATGTTGCTTCAGTGTGTGAATTTACTAAAACTATGTCGGACTCCATAGTTTTCTCTGGACCCCTCCCACATCTGACCACTGATGAGATGTTTAGCCGCATGTCATCATTTAATTGCTGGCTGTCCAGGTGGTGTCCAGCAAATCATGTGGGTTTTGTTAATCATTGGCAAACTTTCTGGGAAAAACCTGGTCTGACTAGGAGAGACAGCATTCATCCCACTTTGAATGGAGCTGCTCTCATATCTAGAAACTTGGCCATGTTTATTAGTAATTCAAAACCCTGACAACCCAGAGTTGAGACCAGGAATCAGAGATGCAGTCTCACACACTTCTGTGAGCTTCTAGTGCAGTTACCCACCCATAGTTTTATACAAACAGTGCCTAAATTATCTAAACCTAAAATTAAACAAAGAGGAGTTGTGCAAAACAACCTAATAAAAATTAAAACCTCTTCTGTGACAGAAAGACAAAACAGGAGACTTAAATGTGGACTGTTAAATATAAGGTCTCTATCATCTAAAGAATCAGAATCAGAAATACTTTACTGATCCCCGAGGGGAAATTATTTGCGTTACAGGTGCTCCTTGCAAGAGTGGAAAGATAAGTGAAAATATAAAAACTTTAACAAGAGTATTTACAAATATATAGTTCAAATAAACAGGATTATTAACAAAAAATGAAAGTAAAAGAAATGTATATATGTATACATAAATATATATATATATATATATATATATTGTAACCTAAACAAGATTATTTACACAATATATATATATAGTAACCTAAATAGATAATACACAGAATATATACAGTCAAGGTGAAATGGGGTTATTGCACAAGTTAAATTAAACTATTGCACATGTTGACAGCGGGCGAAATAGTCTCAGGGCCATTCAGAGGGAGGAGTTGTATAGTTTGATGGCCACAGGCAGGAATGATTTCCTGTGGCACTCAGTGGTACATTTAGGTGGTATGAGTCTCCCACTGAAAGTACTCTTGTGCCTGACCAGCACATGGTGGAGTGGGTGTGAGACATTGTCCAAGATAGTTTGTAGCTTGGACAGCATCCTCCTCTCTGACACCACCATCAGAGAGTCACACTCTGTTCCCGCGATGTCACTGGCCTTGCGGATCAGTTTGTTGAGTCTGTTAGTGTCCACCACCCTCAGCCTGCTGCCCCAGTACACAACAGCATAGAGCATAGCACTGGCCACCACAGACTCATAGAAAATCCTGAGCATAGTCCAGCAGATGTTGAAGGACCTCAGTCACCTCAGAAAATAGAGACGGTTCTGGTCCTTCCTGTAGAGAGCATCAGTGTTCTTAGCCCAGTACAATTTATTGTCCATGTGTACCCCCAGATACTTATAGCTCTCCACAATGTCCACACTCACCCCACCAGTGTCTTGGTCCTCCTCAGATCCACAGCCAGTTCCCTTGTTTTTGCCAGGTTGAGCTGCAGATGGTTCTGCTCACACCATGTGACAAAGCCCTGTACTCATCCTCATCACCCTTGGTAATACATCCAACTATAGCAGAGTCATCAGAAAACTTCTGAAGATGGCAGGTCTCAGTGCAATAGCTGAAGTCCATGGTGTAGAGGGTGAAGAGGAAGGGAGAGAGGACAGTCCCCTGTGGGGCCCCGGTATTGCTGACCACTCTGTCTGGCACACAGCGTTGCAAGCGCACATACTGTGCCAGTCAAGTAATCTACGATCCAGGACACCAGGGGGGCATCCACCTGCATTGCTGTCAGCTTGTCACCCAGTAGAGCTGGACAGATGGTGTTGGCTCGTCCAAGTCGGGACTGATAGAGGAACTGGAGGGGGTCCAAAAGTGACTTGACCATGGGCCGGAGCTGCTCCAAGATGAGTCTCTCCAGGGTCTTCATGATGTGGGAGGTCAATGCCACGGGTCTGTAGTCCTTGGAGCCACTGGGACGCGACGTCTTTGGCACAGGAATGAGGCAGGATGTCTTCCAAAGCAAGGGGACCCTCTGGAGACTCAGGCTCATATTGAAGATACGCTGAAGTACTCCACATAGCTGGGGGGCATAGGCTTTGAGCACCCTGGGGATGACACCATCAGGGCCTGCAGCCTTATTTGAGTGGAGTCTCATCAGCTGTCTTCTCACATGGTCAGCAGTGAAGCACATTGTGGAGGTTATGACATGTGGGGGAGGGGTGTAGTCCTCATGATGGAGAGTGCAGTCAGTCTGGCCACGGGGGGAAGAGGTATGAGGAGGGCTTACGCAGGAGGCTGTTGGGGTGTGAGGGGGTACAGGAGGAAGCTGGAGTGGGTGATGGTTCTCCAAGAGAGACAGCAGAAGAGTCGCGGGGGGGATGGGAAGGGCCAGCAGGTTTAAATCTGTTAAAAAACAGATTCAGTTCATTGCCCCTGTCCACACTGCCTTCAATTCCTCTGTTGTTGTTGGTCCTGAAGCTAGTGATGGTCCTCATTCCACTCCAGACCTCTCTCATATTGTTCTGCTGGAGTTTCCACTCCAGCTTCCTCCTGTACCTCTCCTGAGCCCCCCTGATCTTCATCTTCAGTTCCCCCTGTATTGTTCTCACCCCCTCCCTGTTACCAGCTCTGAAGGCCCTCTTCTTTGTGTTGAGGATGGCTTTGATGTCCTTTGTTACCCACGGTTTGTAATTTGGGTAACAATGGACAGTCCTGGCTGGGACAGTGTAGTCCACACAGAAGCTGATGTAGTCCGTGATACATTCTGTGAGCCCATCAATGTCCTCCCCGTGTGGCTCACAGAGTGCCTGCCAGTCTGTCACCCCAAAACAGCCCTGCAGTGTCTCCTAAGCCTCCTCTGACCATCTCCTCACTGTCTTCATGGTCGCAGGCTGGCTCCTAACTAGTGGTACATAGCAGGGGTTGAGGTGCACCAGGTTGTGGTCTGACCTACCCAGAGGGGGGAGGGGGGAGCAGTGTTAGTAAACGAATTAATATCAGATAATCATGTTGATTTACTCAGCCTCCCAGTCATAATAATACCCACATTCCTCGAGGCAGCGGCCGAGGAGGGGGAGTTGCAGCCATTTTTAACTCTAGTCTGTTAATTAGCCTAAACTTAAACTAGATTATAATTCATTTGAAAGCCTTGTTCTTAGTCTTTTACATCTGACCTGGAAAATTTCGCAGCCACTTTTTTTTGTTTTAGTGTACTGTGCTGTGTACTGGCCCGTATTCTGAATTTGTATCTGAATTCTCAGAGTTTTTATCCAGTTGAGTTCTTAAATCAGATAAAGTTATTATTGTAGGTGATTTTAACATTCATGTTGATGTTGATAATGACTCCCTCGCTCCCCCTGCTTTATCTCATTATTAGACTCCACTGGCTTCAGTCAGGGTTTACATAAACCCACTCACTGTTTTAACCATACCCTCGATCTAGTTCTGACATATGAAATTGAAATTGATAACCTAACAATCTTTCCACAGAATCCCTCTCTATCAGACCATTATTTAATAACTTTTGTTTTCTTTTTACTTGATTACACTCCACTCAGCAACAGTTACTATACTAGATGTTTATCAGATAGTGCTGTCGCAAAATTCAAGGCAAAGATTCCATCAACGTTAAATTTAATACCATGTCCTTCTGTAACAGAGGTTTCCCGTACCGACTTTAAACTCTCCCGAATTGATCATCTTGTCGATAGCGCTGCAGGCTCGCTGCGAACAACACTCAACTCTGTCGCACCTCTGAAAAAGAAGTTAACAAAGCAAAGAAATTTTGTTCCTTGGTATAACTCTCGAACCCGAAAATTAAAACAAATATCGCGAAAATGTTAAAGGAATTAACCAAACTGGAAGAATCTCGTTTAATCTGGGAACAAAGTCTCAAAACGTATAAGAGGGGCCTCTGCAATGCCAGAGCAAACTATTACTCAGCATTAATAGAAGAAAATAAGAACAACCCCAGGTTTCTTTCAGCACCATAGCCAGGCTGACTTAGAGTCACAGGTCTATTGAGCCTTGTATTCCTTAGCAGTAATGATTTTATGAGCTTTTTTAATGACAAAATTCTATTAGAGGCAAAATTCATGACCTCCTGCCCTCAAATGGAACCAATCTGCCCTCAAACACAGCTGTAAGACCTAATATATATCTAGATAGCTTTTCCCTATTTTCTCTTCAACAACTGACCACAATGATTTCATCATCTGAATCATCAACATGTCTCTTAGACCACATCCCAACTAGGCTACTTCAGGAAGTCTTACCTTTAGTTAACACTCACATATAAGACATATAAGATAAGTAAATCTTTATTAACAGGCTATGTACCACAGTCCTTTAAGGCAGCTGTAATTAAACCTTTTCTAAAAAAGCCCACCCTGGATCCAGAGGTGTTAGCCAACTATAGACCAATATCTAATCTTCCCTTTCTTTCAAAGATCCTTGACAAAGTGAGAAAGTAGTTGCAGACCAGCTGTGTGATTTTCTCCATGATAGTAATTTATTTGAGGAATTTCAGTCAGGATTTAGAGTACATCATAGCACTGAGAACAGCACTAGTTAAGATTACAAATGATCTTCTGATTGCTTCAGACAAAAGACTCATCTCTGTACTTGTTTATTAGATCTTAGTGCGGCATTTGACACAATTGACCATCAAATTCTGCTACAGAGCCTGGATCATTTAATTGGCCTAAAAGGTTCTGCACTAAGCTGATATGAATCTTATTTATCTGATCATTTTCAGTTTGTTCATTTTAATGAGGAATCATCTGTACGTACTAAAGTTTGTTTTGGAGTTCCACAAGGTTCTGTGCTCAGACCAATCCTATTCACTCTATATATGCTTCTCTTAGGTAACATCTTTAGAAATCACTCTGTAAATTTCCATTGTTATGCGGATCATACACAATTGTATTTATCGATGAAGCCAGAAGAAACTGGTCAATTAACTAAACTTCAAAAAAGCCTTAAAGACATAAAAACCTGGACGAGCACCAATTTCCTTATGTTAAATTCAGACAAAACTGAAGTTATTGTTCTTGGCCCCAAACAACTCAGAGACTCTTTATCTGATGATATAGTTTCTCTGGATGGCCTTGCCCTGTCCTCTAGCACTACCGTAAGAAACCTCGGAGTAATATTTCACCAAGATTTGTTTTTTAATTCCCATTTAAAACAAACCTCACGGACTGTGTTTTTTCATCTGTGTAATATTGCAGAAATTAGGCCTATCCTGACCCAAAAAGATGCAGAAAAATGGGTCCATGTTTTTGTTACCTCTCGGCTGGACTACTGTAACTCCCTATTATCAGGTCGCTCTAATAAGTCTTTTAAAACTCTCCAGCTAATTCAGAATGCAGCAGCACGTGTACTAACAGGGACTAAGAAACAAGATCATGTTTCTGTTTTCGCTTCTCTGCACTGGCTCCCTGTAAAATCCAGAATTGAATTTAAAATCCTACTGTTAACTTACAAAGCTTTAAATGGTCAGGCTCTGTCATTTCTTAGAGAGCTCATAGTGCCCTGTCATCCCACCAGAACACTGTGCTCTGAGAATGCAGGGTTACTCGTGGTCCCTAAAGTCTCCAAAAGTAGATCAGGAGCCAGAGCCTTCAGCTATCAGGCTCCTCTCCTGTGGAATCATCTTCCTGTTGTGGTCCGGGAGGCAGACACCATCTCCACATTTAAGACTAGACTTAAGACTTTCCTTTTTGATAAAGCTCATAGTTAGGGCTGGCTCAAGCTTGTCTTGTACCAACCCCTAGTGAGGCGGACTTAGGCCTAGTCTGCCAGGGGACCTCCTGTAATACACAGAGCACCTTCTCTCTCTCTCTCTCTCTCTCTCTCTCTCTCTCTCTCTCTCTCTCTCTCTCTCTCTGATGCTTCCAGGGTGGATTTCAGGAACAAAATGTAATAAAACTTTTAAAGTGGGCAAAAAAGGATGTCCCCACAAAATAATCCCACAAATAGCTGAAAAAGAAAAAAAAATCAAAGATCTTTGTTTTGTTGTCTTTGACATACCTATGTTGATAAGTGCTAATTGCAGTGTTCTGTTGGCAGACTGCCTACATTGTGATATGTAGTCCCATTTAGAGCAGTGGTGTCCAGATTTGGCAATCTTGAAAAGTCTGTATCTGGATCAGGGAGATCCAATCCAATGTTCGAATGATTTCAAAATCTGGACCATTCTGATCCAGAATACATTTTTTGAAGAAGTGGGCCTTGATTCGACATCAATTTTATTTACAGTAATTGTGGCTAAATATTCGCGCAGACAGAAAAAAAAAGCCTCATACTCTGGGATTGACCTCAGTGCTGGTAGGCTACTCTCTCTGAGCTAAGTTAGCCACATCCAAAGAAACTCTAGTTCTCTAACTTTATTATTCATTCATTCATTGTCATAATTATGTGACCCCCATGCAGAAAATCACCTAAAGTTAGTCTGATGGCATATGCGTGTTTGTAGAAAAATGAAAATTTAGTTTTAGGCCCAAACATAATGTGTGCAGGCAGCACCATTTTTTTGCCTTGACACAAAGTATGGTCTTTGTGCACTCAATAACCTTATTTACTTTACCTTAAAGCCACTGAAAACTACAAGACTTCCAAAATCTCAACATTGTTTACACGCTGACATCATTTGTGTCGATGCACAAGTGACAAGTGATCGCACGTGCACTTATTACAACATTATACCAGATCTGCGGCTAGAGCAAATGATGTGTGTGTGGTCACCTCACTCCCTTTCTGCCCCCTGTCCCCTGTTGCAATTTCATTGGATACAGCTCATATCCTGTCTCAAACCTATCACCAAGGTGCAGCAACTACAAGCACATCCTGTTTTAGGATGCACTAAAATCAAACAGGTTGGTAAACTGTTATATTGTCCCAGACAGCTCACAACAAAGTCAAAAGCTTGACGACCCGTGTTGACAAGTCATGTTGTCTGCATTAGGCTTAATTTAGTATTTTGTCCCCTGAAATTATCACTCAGTACGTTTGCGTGCACAGTTAAGTGGAGCTACAGTTACAGCTCGACTGGGCCATTTAACTGGACTACTGTCCTTGTCCCAGTATACAAGCATGGGAGGGGAATCGATGTAATGATGGTATATCCGAAGTATATCCGACTCCATCACAATAAGTGGCGATATGCCCCCTTTCAGCTTGTTAGTATTGGACCTTTTCTGGTTGACCTATTACATCACAGACCAAACAATCGTCATTCTGTGTTTTCCTCCCATCCATGTATTTTAAAATGTTTAACTCTTTCAGCTGACACAGCATGAACCGTGTCTCCTGGTCCATCCAAAAATGCACAGGTCTGACTGTAGATTTTACTTTGTTGTTACCAGCTTCTACTTCTATTATGCAATAACGCTTAATGCTATTTGATTTCCAGGTCAAAACCCGGGACAGGAACTGTGGAGTATATGCAGAGTGCCGAGTCAGTTTGGGTCTGACTGCCTGTATACATGCAATTACAATTCGACTCTCAATCACATTGTCTGGGTGTGCTAGTTTGAATTTGAGAAATTTGATTTAGTACAATTGCAATTGGACTAATATTTTTACATGTATTTTAAAAGTTTTAAATAATTAAACTAACACAATAAGTCCATTTTCTTAAATGTCATGTAAATGTACTGAGTATGTAAAATTAATTTAAGAAGGGTGGCAAATGTATCTCTGAGTGACAAATGGTCAAATTTTGATGATTATTTGAAGTAAAATATGGCAGAGGTTTACCTCTCACATTTACTGAAAGGGGTTAGTCATGACTGTGTGATTGCTGTTTATCAATGTTATTTATTGCTCAGTGTATATCTGTCCATGTATCTGTGTATGTTTGTGGGTCTGTGCTTGCATGTGTGCATTTTGTGCATCTGTGTATTTTCTAGGGCTGTATTCAACCCAAAAAAACTCGGTCGAATTAAATTCTACCTACTCTTCAACCACTTGGTTGATGGGGAGAAAGATTTGAACATTATCTCTAGATAAGCTAAATCGCCACAGTGCACTAAGTGCGCTCTACCTGGTAGTGTTGTGTGTCCATCAAAGCATTTTTTTCCTGTTGCAGGACTCGACATTAACACTTTCCCAGGGCAAGTAAATTCTCTGTTCAGGCAAGTGGAGCGCCCTGAGTGAAAAATAAATGTAATGTCCATGGTAATATAAAATGAAAATAAACTGTGCGCTGTATCACTGGGAGCGTCCACCTGAGCTGCATGCACAAGTCCATCTCATCACCAAGAACTAAACAGGACTGATAATAGAACGGAACAGCTGAAGGCTCAAGAGCCCATGAGAGTCAAGCAGGCAGATGGTTATATGAGTTGAATTGCAGAAGAGGATCTCAGAGAACAGGAGGGTGTGTAGATATGGAGTTCAGATAGGTAGGAAGGGGCTTGATTGTGAAGGGTCTTAAAGGTGAGAAGCAGAATCTTGAAATTAATGTGATTTCAAGATTAACAGAAAGCCAGTGAGCAGGAGTGATATGATCTATGGAGGAGGTTCTAGTAATAATATGGGCGGCTGAATTCTGGACCGATTGAAGTTTATGAAGACACTTGAGAGGGGGACAAAAGAGGACAGAATTGCAATAATCAAGAGGGGATGTAACCAAAGAGTGAACAAGGATAGCAGCTCTGTGAGGTGTAACTGACAGGCAAAGACGATGAATATTACGTAGATGAAAGTATGCAGACCACGTAACATTATTGATGTTTACATTTAAAAAGTTGAAAAATGTTTAACTTTGGGTAAAACGCTGCGCTTGTCACTGTCACTAGCCATCCATTCACAATGGAGAAGGGCTGGGACAAATACCACAAAGGCCAACCGTCACAGACGACAAATACAGGTGCTGAACAAAGGCTTTGGTGGACACCAGCAACTGAGCATACTGACCAACTAATCGACCAACTGAACAGAAGTTTACAGCCCTGGTATATTCATAAGCTTTCTGTCTTTGTGTCTTTTGTCTGTGTGTGCAAGTCTCTGAGCTTGTCTTCATACTGTATATTGTGTGTGTTTTCTGTGTGTATGCGTTTGCAGGAATTCTCCCTGCTTTATGAAGAGGCCAGTTTCTTCCAGCTGGCTCCTCTGCAGGCTGAGCTGGAGCGCTGGAGGACTGAGCAGGAATGCGGGGGTGTGTGTCTGGAGTGTGAGTGTGTCATGATTCATGTGGCACCAGAGCTTGGTGAGAGGATCAGCGTGAGCGCCCAACAGGCTGTGATTGAGGAGGTTTTTCCCGAGGTCACAGACATCATGTCCAGTTCCTTGAACACCAGCTGGAGTGAGGACTCAACACACATCATTCGCTTCCCACTCAACAGCTACTGCCACCTCAACTCTATCCAGGTACAAAACACACAGTTTGAATTTCAAACCCTTCAACACCTATCAGCATATTCCAAACTGCAATTACCGCCCCGTAGTTGTATGCCTCTATGCATCAGTCAAGTTTCTTTTACAGTTTACATCCATGTCTGAATGCTTCACACCCATTGTCCCCCCGACAGCACAAAAGATCTAAACAATCAACACAGCTTCAAGATTAGTGTTACCAATTTAGTATCTGACCAAATGTCTCCCCTTCTGTTCCTGAGTTATGATATTGAATAATGGCCAGAAAGGTGTTAAATGCAGAACATTACAATGACACAGTGAATCTAACCTTTAATGCTTTGGATATAAAATAATCATTGTATCCTCTTTGGCATTTGTGTGAAGTTTTGTCATAATTAGCGTAAAAATTCTTGCGTTCGAATAAAGTCCCTCCAGCTACTCTGGCGATATCTCACTCACAAGAATGAGATGAATGCATGAAGTTTATGCCAAATTTGAGGCAATGCCCTCAAGGTGTTCTTAATATATAGTGTTCTCAAGAATGAGATGTATGCAAGGTTACAGTGACGTTGACCTTTGACCTTTGACCACTAAATTCTGATCAGTGTCAAATTTGCAGAAACTCCCTCCAGGTGCTCTGGAGTTATCCAGTTCTCAAAAGTGAGACATATGCAAGGTCACAGTGATCTTGACCTTTGACAAACAAAATAGGTCTATTTCACAGATCGTGAGCAGGAAAGTGATGTAGGGAAAATCTGCATCCATTTGACTTAACTTTTGGGTAGAAACAATGGCGGAGTCAAGAAGCAGTCAGTAGCATACCTTTTTGCTCAAATTCGAAGAAAAAACAACAATAGGCCTATTTGTCATTTCACGGCTTTCCAACAGACGAGGATCTAAGACAGAGATGGATTTTGTCAATAAGAAGAAATGAAGGAGTGGGATTTACCATGAAGAGAGGCAACACTTGTGTGTGCCCTGTACTTTAAGGAGGAAGAAATCTTGGCCCACCCAGAGTCTGGTAGGAAATGTTCGAAACCTCAGGCTGTACCGTCAATTTCAGTGGATTTACTGGGGAGAATGTAAACAGTGCCAGACTCAAACAGCCAGAAGAAGTGGTTGTAATGTGGAGGAAACATCATGTTCCTACTGCAGTGATGGTGCAGGAACATGACTACAACTGTCGTCCTCCTTCGGGTGAGTGTAGCATGTTGCTAACGACTTGGATAAATACAGTAGCCACACATAGTCGCAATGAGTCAATATCAGTTTCAGTTATTAATCTGTAAAAAGATAATTACCTAAGATAGGGTATCTTAGGTACACACTTGACAACCTAATGTTGTGGAATAAAAATCTATGTCTAGCATATGTTAACAGTTCCCCAGTCTTAACGTTAGCTTGACTCCAGCAAGCGTCTTGTGCCAGAAGTTATGGGAATGACTGTAGTTTTGTCAGTGTTTAACGTTATGTGCTAATCAGGTGTCTTTCATAACGGCACGTTTCGAGTTTTTGATAATGACATGACAGGGCATCCAACTCCTTGAATAGATGTAAGAAAAGTTTAATAGAAGCTTTCCAGTCTTAACATTAGCTTGGCTATAAACATGAGCATACAGCATTATGACTATGTTGTTGTCCATTTATACATGTTAGTAAGGTGACTGTCCTAACATTATCTCTCCAGTACATAATAATCGTATATGATGGCATTTAATTCATAAAATAGATGGAATAAAAGTGTAGTAGCAGCTCTCAAGTCCTAATGTTAGCCTGGTTATTTTTGTCAACAGAGAGTCAATGAGGAGGGAGAGCGAAGCACAGCTGTCTTTAATTATTATTAATAGAAAATATTAATGTTTGTTTTACTGTTTGTTTTTATTAGGTGCACTGGATGAGGCACTGAAAAAAATGAAGGAGCTGGAGGAACAGGTGTCATGCCTCTCTCTCTGGACCATTGCTGGATAGATGGTGTGTGTCTGAAGAAGACTACAGGTACTTCACACGGTTCCCATCCAAACATGTCTTTTTTGTTTTCTGGAGATCTGCTGAGCCCTCTGCATCCAGGATTGTGTACTGGTCCAAAGCAAGCAGGATTGGAATTGCCACTATGGAGAAAGAGGTTATCAGGCCAAGCCCAAGACGTAAACTTCAGCTTATTGATGAGTTTTTCGTGTTTTGCCTACCTGTCGCTGCTGGCCTCAGAAATAGGGTTTTGGTTGAGATAAGTAGGGTGAGCATTTCTACAGTGAGCTATGTTTTGATCACATGGTCTAATTACTTGTACCTTGTGTTGGGATCAGTTCAAATCTGGATGACGCGGGAGCAGGTGAGAAAAACAATGCCTGTTAAATTCCAGCAGTACAGCCCAAATCTGACGGTCATTGTTGACAGTACAGAGTTCAGATGCGAGAGCCCAGAGGCACTTACCCTTACCCCAGACATTCTCCATGTACAAGAGTTACACTACATTCAAGGCATCAATTGGAGTTGCACCCTGTGGTGCCATCACTTTTGCATCTAAACTATTCACTGGCTTGTCAGTGAAGATTCTCAGTCATCCAGGTCATGGTAATCCCAAGTGCTATGTCGTAGACAACTGGACTTGCTTGCATTTCTTGAAGACGTTTCACCTCTCATCCAAGAAGCTTCTTCAGTTCTAAATGACTGGTACAAATTTGCAGGATATAGTTCAAATAAATACAAGAAGTTTGTGCTCTAGAGAAAGGATCAACACCCAATGAAAAACCTAAGCCCTATGATAAGCTAATATGGCAAGGCTTAACTATACAAACCAATGAGCAGTGGTAACTAGCATGTCTTTGGGGTCATCGGGTGCGAACCTCCTTTCACCAGTGTTTCGTCTAGTTGGTCCCACGACACCTCCAGGAGGCTAGACAGTGATCTCTAGCATCCCAGAGACACTCCCCTAGTGCCAGGTCTCACTGCTCCCCTCCCTGCACCAACCCAATAACCTCCTTTACCTTACTTACACATGGCTTTCTCAACCCAAACAGCACTGCCACCTTCAACCAAACCCAGGCTCCGTACATGCGAGCTCTAGGTAGAAGCAGGACTGGTACTACCTTTCCTAGCACATTCACCATACTCTATTTCACACGCTACATAGCATAACTACAATATAAGCTAAAGGAGCTAAATCAACTTACAGGATCAGCAAGCACACTCACCTTGCCGCATGGCCTCAAACAAAATGGATTCAAATAGGCCACTCCCACAGGTACCACCTACCTAAGCTCTTTACTGACTTTTCCCTAATTGTTGGGATTTCCTCATCATCTATGACAAACTTCCTATCACTTAACTTCCCTCTACGTATCGAGATGCTTCTAGATTTACTAGGCTTGATCTTCATGCTGGCCCACTTGAGGTTCTTATTTACCTTCTCTAGTAGCCTCTTTGTACATGGCATTGTTGTGGTCACCAGTGTCATGCCATCCATGTAAGCCCTAACTGGTGGAAAATGCAACCCATTCTGCCATCTCTCTCCACCTACCACCCACTTAGAAGCCCTGATGATTACTTCCATTGCCATAGTAAATGCTAATGGAGAAATTGTACACCCTGCCATGATGCCTATTTCTAGCCTCTGCCAACCTGTTGTGAAACCTGCTGTACTTAGACACAATCTAATATCCAGAAAATATGCTTTCACTAAGTTAACAACTACCTGTGGCACTCTGAAGTAGTCAAACGCACTCCAAATGAGGCTATGCGGTACTGAACCAAATGCATTTGCAAGATCTAAAAACACTACATGCAGGTCCCTTTTCTTAATCTTCACTGCCTGAAACTGGTGCCAGATCATGCTAGTATGCTCTAAACACTCTGAAAAATCTGGTATTCCTGCCTTCTGCACCATGGCATCTATTAAGCTATTCCTTTCTAAGTAGCTAGCTAATCTCTGCACAACTACACTAAAGAAACTCTTCCCCTCTACATTCAAGAGAGAAATCATCCGGAACTGGCTAAGGTCCACAGACTCCTTCTCCTTAGGAATGAGGACACCCCCTGCCCTACGCCATGCTCTTCGTATAATTTGCTTCTCCCAAACTATTCTTAGCTGCTTCTCCCAAACTATTCTTAGCTGCTTCTCCCAAACTATTCTTAGCTGTTTCCATAAAAATTTAAGGGTATCAGGCGCACTTTTATAACCCGGTAGGGGACTCCATTAGGCCCTGGGGCCAAAGAAGCCTTTGCACGCCTGACCACCTCCTGAACTTCCTTCCACCTAGGTGGTCTGACATCCATCTCATGCTCTATCCCTTGTAATGGAGGGATATCGGGTGGGAAACCTACTATCCTATTCTTCTCTAAATCTCAAAATGTATTTCTCAAATATTCTTCAACCTCTAGCCTTTCTGCTTTGAGCTGCCCTCCCTTTTCCTGGCTGAACAATCCTTTAACAAACTTAAAAGGGGCCCTGAAAAAAACTGTCCTTACATGTTCCTTCTTCCTCCTCTTTTTCCTGAGATGCTCTGCCCTTCTAAGAACTGCTAGCCTGCTTCTCAACTCCTCTTGCAACACCATAATTCCCTCCCTTTCTTCTTCTGTAGCCTTTCTCCACACCTTTCTTAACTGTCTCCTTTCCTTGACTAGCTCCTCTATTTTTCTTTGCCGCCTAGATTTACCTGACTGTACCCTCTCACTCCTCTTTCTCTCATGCAACCCAAACCTCTCTACACCATATGAGTAAATTATATCTCCCATCTTTTCTAACATTTCTATTGCATTTCCTCTAAGCCTACTTAAGATTACAAATCTCTATTAACTACCTCTCATTCTTTACTGTCATTTGCCCTAGGCCATCTAACTCTAACCTTTTGCTCCATGGTTCTCTCTCTGACTGGCACACTGGCCTCATTGTCATCTGCATCCTCTCTTACTACCCCCTCCTCCTCCTCCTCAGTGGCAGCGTTACTGATATCCTGCGAACTGTGGTTTTCTACCTGCCACTGGACTTCATCTGACTGACTTGACTGAGTTCTTAGGAAGTATTGATCAATGTGGCTACTTTGCCCTTTCTTTGCCACACACTTCTTCTTTCCCTGATGAGTTCTGAGGCCTTTTACTGATGTTACTTTCTGCCAGCCACAAGGACAAACCTGAAACATCTTGTTCTCAACTGTGCTACTTTTATCCTCTACAGATGCGCTTGCCTTGCCCTGAGTGCTGCTAATTCTAACCCTGGTGGATAGGTCCGTGCCCCTATCCTTTACTGAGTCACAGATCCAGTGCATAGTCGTGTCCGTTCCAGTGTCCGTTATCGTGTAATCCACTTGTGAGTCATCTTCCACCCCTGCTCTCACTGACTCTCGGGGTATATTTCCTATGTTGGCTGTAGCTAATTTTGGTTGTAGTAAGGCTGCTAGGCCTCACCACTGCTACCATGGGTTGCTAACCCATGCCAGCACCTTTGGGGTCTTTTCCCTCCTGTCAGCTGTCTTTCCAAGCGGTCACATGGTCTTTCCCTTGTTGTCAGCTGCCCTATTCACAGCAGTCACTAGCTGGGCTAGTTCTGAGTTCAAATAAATACAAGAAGTTTGTGCTCTAGAGAAAGGATCAACACTCAATGAAAAACCTAAGCCCTAAGATAAGCTAATATGGCAAGGCTTAACTATACAAACCAATGAGAAGTGATAACTAGCATGTCTTTGGGGTCATTGGGTGGGAAACTCCTTTCACCAGTGTTTCGTCTAGTTGGTCCCACGACACCTCCAGGAGGCTAGACAGTGATCTCTAGCGTCCCAGAGACACTAGAGATCTCTGACAAGAAGTTGACAAGGCAGTCAGGGATTTTGGAGTTACTGGAGCCAGGGAATGAGATCATGACAGACAAGGGCTTCCTCATTGAAAAGCTGTTGGTGGATGGTCGGGCCAAATTGATCATTCCACCAGTGGCAGTTCTAGCCTAAATGGCGCCCTGGGTTGGCGCCCAAAATCTGACACCTCATCAAAACCCTTCTTTCCTCTGACACCTCATCTCAATTAACAGACAGCTCCCCTTCTCATCAGTCAGAACAGGCAGCTCCTCCCATCATCAAAAGTCTCCTCTCCTCATCAACACCTACAAGTCTATCCATAACCTCGCCCCTCCATACCTCTCTGACCTCCTGCACGTTGTCACCCCATCCCGTGCCCTCTCTCAGCGAGATGGATCTTCCTCCTCCATCCATCTCGCTGTACCCGCTGTCCGCGTTAGCTCTATGGGGAGCAGAGCTTTCAGCCGCTCTGCTCCCCAACTCTGGAACTCACTACCACCTGACCTCCGTAACTCTGCCACCCTGCCCATCTTCAAATCTAAACTGAAAACTCATCTGTTCAGACTTGCTTACTCTCTCTAAACTGCTTTGCACGGTCCCCCCTCCCTTTTTATTGTTTGTTGTCTTTTATCTTGTATTTTATATCTTTGGTTTTTTATATTTTTTCTACAGTGACTTTGGGTGTCCTGAAAGGCGCTTTCAAATAAAATGTATTATTATTATTATTATTATTATTATTAATTATCAATCAGAACAGACAGGTCATCTTATCATCCAAAGCCTCCCCTCCTCATCAGTCAGTAACACACAGCTCTTCTCATCATCAGTCAGTAACACACAGCTCCTCTTAAAATTATGTCTTTCCATTTTGTGTAACTGAGTGGTAACAACTGTTCTTATTTTCCTCAACAGAAACACGTACTTAAAGTGCTCCAGGCATTCAAAAAAATGGGATCCTCTCCATCTCTTGCCAGGTACATATTTCCTCTATTTATTTCACCCTCATACAACTGTGATAAAATGCATTATCTTAATGTATTTTTGTACTTTAGCACTTCACCTACTCTTAGTGACCTATTACTAATCAATCTATTTAGCTGCGAACCATGTACATCAATGTGTCTCTAGTTGATAGTCTATAATCAGAGGTGACTGCAGATTATGAAATTGAAATGATTTCTTCTATCAAGGAACCATTGGGAAGTGTCTCCAGAAAATCAATGTGGAGGACAAGAAGGAGAACCATTGCTGTGTCAGTAACCACCTCCTTCCCTCTGACACGTCAGTCTCCAAATGCGTGGGTCGGGGCATCTTCTGACGTAAGACACACTACCACAAATCAGACAGCATCAAGCTGTTCTCACAAATTGTCATGGATAAGGACATTGTTGTCGGCATCAAGGAGAGGGGCAACTGAGCCTAGTTGAATGCACACTTCTTCAGGTGCTCCTTGTGTTGACCCCTTTACATTACTGGGTGTGTTTACATTCTAATTCAAAACATGCAAGCGCAAGCCTTCTTTATCGAGAAATCTTTACAATTCTCTGCACATTTTAGCAACATAATGCAGAATAAGCACAACCACCACAGCATACAAACATCCTGTGGCTTATTTTTCTACAGGTCTCAATAGGCTCTAGAAGCACTGTACCCAGTATAAGAGGTATGGTTGGGATTTGCCAAGTGGAGGCGTGTGGATCTCAGACGGTTATTAATTTTGAATTGATTTTAATATTCTCCTCCAGAATGGCCTAGTACCCACTGTATAGCCAGAGATCCCGCCTGACACAGACCATGACCTGCTAGGCTGCCAGTACATCACACAAAATGTTGGTTGGTGGGATTTGTCTTAGTCGTCTTAGTCTGCCAAATCACCAGCAGTGAAACATTTTCCCCCCAGATATTTCAAAGCATGTATAGTAATATATTGCTTTTAACAAAGCAGTTTAAGAAAAACACAGAGGACTAGGTTTCCCGGTGGCATGCTGCTTTCTGTGTCTTTCCAGGAACCTGGTCTCTGTCTGGAGGCCAGATTGAGAATTACATTAGCCAGGGTGCCCATCCATTGTCTTTGGAAGCTGACCTTCTCTTACAGCTATGAACTCCAGGCTTTTTCTCTTCCAGCCTGGCAGGAGGAAAGCTGCTAACAAGGCAGCTACACAGGTAGCTTTCTGCAGCAGGGCCAAGATAAGTATCACAGAGCATGCACAAATATCATTAATATTTAGTAAGCACTGCTAGATGAAACCATGTTTTCTTGAACATACCTATCGGCTTTATGGCTTGTAACATCCACTCTCAGGATCTGAACACATGAGGTCCTTTAACCCATGCTATATGTCTTCATTGATTTGAAATAATTATGTTTTTCTTAATAATTAGAAAGAACTGTAACAGTTTCAAAAATCTTATATTGAACCACAGTGCACAATAGATTTAATTTACAACCAAATTCAGCAATTAATTTAGCCTTACACTACTACGTTTATAGCAAAACAAACACATAGTTATTTAATAGATTTCATACTTCAGTAGATCAAAACAGTAGATCTTCATTCATTAGTTTGCAGTTTTGGAAATTAATTAAATACATTTACTTTAAAACTGTACTCAGGTACAGTTTTGGGGGTGCCTGTACTTAAATCCAGTTTCTCCGCAGCATGCTTCCTAAGACTTGTACTCAACCACATTTCAAAGGCAAATATTGTACTTTTTACTCTTAAATTTTAACAGCTGTTGTTATAAATAACGTTGAGATTTTTCTTTAAAAACTTACGATAGGCTTAAGAATATTTAAAGGGATACTTTGCTGATTTCTAACCAGCTCTGTACCATAACAATGTGGGTAGCATGTGTAAATGAACTGTGCTAAACTTCCCTCCATCTTACCAGTACCCAGATCTCCCTGCTTATCTCTTAGCTCTAAATTTTTGCTGACTCTGGGGCTTTTGCTTGAACTACTGATTGTACCTTCGCACTTTCATATGCCCACCACCACAGATACAAAGAGTATAGATACAGATAGAGTGAGATAGAGCCTCTCTCTCTTGCTCTCTCAAACCTAGACAGAACTGAGATCAATCAGTAAAACTAGGCAGTGCTGGTCAAATATGAACCAAATTCTGTTACTCTTTTCAGACATCATCAAAATCATATTTAAGTTACTCTTTAACTGTAGATTGTTACCAGCTGGCCGCCATACTGTTAAAAAATTAGATTGAACTGTAAAACTACACAGTGCTGATCAAATGTGAACCAAGATTCTGCCACTGTATTGCCTATTTCTCACCTCAGTTGTTTTCAGAAAGATATTTTAACTTACTGTGTAGCGGTCATACGAGATTGTTTGCTACCAGCTGGCCGCCACATTGTTTCCTGTGTAAAAACATAATATACCAGTCATAGTTGTCAGTTTTATATGGAATGGGGACTTTTATCTCCAAACAATGTTTCTGTACTTTCACCTCAGTAGAATCTTGAACTCGAGACTTATACTTGTAGTGGAGTATTCAATTTTTGCATTTGTAGTTTAATTAAAATGAATTGTACCAAATCTTAATATTTTTTCCTCCTCTGTCAGTATGTCACTTTTTGTTGTCACTTTTTGCTCCCTAGCAAAACATAAATGTAAGTCGAAGTAGAAGTCATCAACCTTGGCCATGATTTCTTTCATGAGCTCATCATCTCTCCACATCCTCTCCACTGTGAAGTCAGTCCTGGTATCTGTCACCAGATCACACCAAGCTAAGCCAGTGATTGTGAGCTGACCCTGGATTTGCCAGTGGTTAGGTGTGCTTTTTCTTCAGTTTAAATTGACCCTGAACAAACTTGAATTGTGATGCCTCTCCTATGTCTTCTTCATCAGGGCACTTGACCTCAACTAGGCCATAGGGAGGGTCCTCACTTGGGTTCACCACTTTGCCAAGGTGTGGAGCACTGGGCCGGATGACAAGACCACATGGAAAAATATTAACATAAAATGTCTCTGCATAGCGCCGAAGAACCCGTTGCTCAAGTTCCACTCATCTACACATGGCCATGGTCTGCGGGGCACCCTTAAAAATTCTTGTGTGTGAATGTTTCTGCACTGGACTCTGACCTCACATGACCTACCTCATAAAACTTACTTGCAGTAAGCCTAGGGTGACACATGCTAACCCAGAGTGGGCTGTTGAATCAACCCTGTGTTCCCTCTTCAGTTATCCCTGACATTTCAGGTGACACCTCTAAACTCTGCATATGCACTTGTTCAGCCCAGCAACCAGGAACAAAATGGTGTGTTGGAAGAGGGTGTAATGTGAGAAAGGTAATGAGGGAAATTTAGAAAAGTTTGGATGGTGAAGTACATGTCACACCTCGCCTTGTTAGTTAAGTTACTTTTTGTTTCTCACATTTATCTTTGTTGTTTTATGTTGAAACTCACCTGTTGTCTCATTTCAGGTCCTTTACTTCCTGCCCTCGTGTTTTCCCACCTGTGTGATTACCTGCCCCGCCCCTAATGTGTTGCACCTGTGTCTCATTGTCTCCCCTCCCTCTAGAGTATTTAGTCTGCTTGTTTTCTCCCCTCTGTGCCAGTTTGTCTTGTTTCTTTGTGACAGCGTTCCAGCGTTTTTTCCTTGTGAGTCTTCAGTGTTTTTTGACCAATTGCTACCCTTTTTTGACCCTGCTTTTTGCCTGCCGTCTCTGTACCTTTGCCTCCACTGTTTGACCTCCTGTGTACCGACTTTGGCAAGATTAAAGGACAAGTTTGTGTTTTCCACTGTGCACGAGTCTGCTTTTGAGTCCCTGCGTATGTCAGTCTTTACAGTACGAACTGGCCAAGATGGACTCAACGGACTCAGGATCAGTCAGTTCGATTCTCCAGGCACATGTGCGCAAGATTCATGACCAAGACCAACAAATCAGTCTCCTTCGCCATGAAGTGGAAGAGCCCTCTGATCGTCAGGAATCTCACTTGGCTGGTTTTGGTACACAGCTGAATCTGTTCATTGATCAGATGCGTCAGCTACAACACTCTCCTGCTCTGCCTGACGCCACCCCCTCTACGCTTCAAGGTGCCAGTGTTGAGACTGCATCTCTTGTGGCTGCCTCTGCATCTTTGCCCCTCCACCTCTCCCGACCTGAGCGTTTCTCTGGAGATTCAGGTGACTGTAAATCCTGCCTCACTCCTGCCAAGCTCCAGCTTTTCCCTCTGATCGTTCTAAGATTGCTTACATAATTTCCCACCTGACTGGAAGAGCAGAGGCTTGGGCTACTGCAGAGTGGAGTAGGAGGTCCCCGGTTTGTGACTCATTGTCTGCATTCACTAAATCCTTCACCCAGATCTTCCAGCAGACTACCCCCGAATGAGAGGCAGCACATGCTCTGGAGAGTCTGCGACAAGGCAAGAGGAGAGTTTCTGATTATGCCATAGAATTATGGATCCTGGCAGCAGAGAGTGATTGGAATCAGTCTGCGCTGTTTGATGCCTTTTTGGATGGTCTTTCTGACTCCATTAAAGACTATCTTGCACCCTTTGACCTACCTGTTGACCTGGACTCACTCATTGCCTTGGCCATTAAAGTGGACAAGAGTTTGTGTGAAAGAGAGAAAAACCGAACCAGCTCTCGCAGTTCCCCACCACTCCACTGGAGGCAGCGGACCAGCAACTCTTCCTCTACTTCATGCCGAGCCATGCCTCACTTTGGTTCGTTTGCAGCACCCCCTGAGGCCTTGGAGGTGCCCATGCAACTTGGACACACTCGTTTGACACCTGAGGAACGCCAGCGAAGAGTCTCTGAGGGCTGATGCATCTACTGTGGCAAGATGGGTCACTTCATAGCATCCTGTCCAGTGAGGCGATCAGGCCCAGCTGTTAAGGTGAGAAGCACATTGACTGTTAGTAATTCCTCCCGGATGTTGCCACTTGTATCTCTTCAGTCTTCTGTGCTTTCTCTTAAGCATCCTGTCCTGGTGGATTCTGGTTCTGATGCCAATCTTATGGACTCTTATCTCGTCAGGAAGCTGGGTCTTAGAACTCTTCCCCTCGACCAACCATTGGATGCCAGTGCTACGGATGGAAGAATTACCTGTAAGGTCACTCACCGCACTCAGACACTACTTCTGTCATTCCCAGACTGCCACACAGAGCACGTCAGTTTTCACGTCCTTCATGCCCCTCAACATCCACTCATCCTGGGTCACCCCTGGCTCCAGACTCACAATCCTCATAGACTGGTCTACTGGTCAAATCTTGTCATGGGGGAAAGACTGTTACCAGGACTGTTTTGCTTCAGAATCTCAGCCTGCTGAGGAGTTTCCAGATCTCTCCAAGGTTCCTTCCTGTTACCACGACCTCAAGGAGGTTTTCAGCAAGGCCCGAGCCACCTCTCTGTCCCCTCGTCGGTCCTACGACTGCGCCATAGACCTGCTGCCTGGTACTTCACCACCTAGGGGCCGCCTGTACTCTCTGTCAGCTCCTGAAACCCAGGCTATGAGGAAATATATAGAGGAATCGCTGGCTGCTGGGATTATTCGTCCTTCCTCCTCTCCAGCTGGTGCAGGGTCCTTCTTTGTGGACAAGGACAAATCCCTGCGGCCCTGCATCGATTACAGAGGACTCAATGACATCACCATTCGTAACAGGTACCCCCTTCCGTTGATCTCTAGTGCTTTTGAACAGTTAAATGGTGCTAAGGTGTTCACTAAACTAGATTTGAGAAACGCTTATCATTTGGTTAGAATACGGGAGGGGGGCGAATGGAAAACTGCCTTTAACACCCCTAGTGGTCATTATGAATACCTGGTTATGCCATTTGGACTCACTAATGCCCCTGCAGTATTTCAAGCTCTTGTCAATGACATCCTTCGGGACATGCTTAATGTATTTGTTTTTGTATATCTGGACGATATTCTGATCTTCTCCCCTGATGAGCAAACACACATTCAGCACGTGCGGCGGGTCCTCCAACGTCTCCTCCAACACCAGCTCTTTGTGAAGGCAGAAAAGTGTGAGTTTCACGTGCCCTGTGTCCTTCCTGGGATTCATCATGTCGGAAGGGGCGGTCCAGATGGATTCCGAAAAGGTTAGTGCTGTAAAGGATTGGCCTACTCCAAGCACCCGCAAGGAGCTGCAGCGTTTCCTCAGATTTGCAAACTTTTACAGGAAGTTTATCAGAAACTTTAGTTCTGTTGCTGCCCCTCTCCATGCACTAACCTCTCCCAAGTCCAGTTTCCAGTGGAACTCCCAAGCTGACCATGCTTTTCAATGGCTCAAGACCTGTTTCACCTCCGCTCCTGTCCTGACACTCCCTGACCCCAGCCTACAGTTTCTTGTGGAGGTCGATGCCTCAGATGTAGGTGTGGGGGCAGTGCTCTCCCAGAGGTCAGCTACAGACAGCAGGCTGCATCCCTGTGCTTTCCTCTCCCGCAAGCTTTCCCCCGCTGAGAGAAATTATGATGTGGGGAATCGGGAGCTGCTGGCCATTAAGGTGGCTCTGGAAGAATGGAGACACTGGTTGGAGGGAGCCAAACAACCTTTCCTGGTTTGGACCGACCATAAGAACTTGCAGTATCTAAGGACAGCCAAGACGCTCAACTCTCGGCAGGCAAGGTGGGCTCTCTTTTTCAACCGGTTTCTTTTCACACTGTCATATAGACCTGGCTCCAAGAATACCAAGCCAGATGCTCTCTCCCGTGTATTTTCCCCTGGTAACTCTGCCACTGAACCTTCACCTATTCTGCCTCCTTCATGTGTTGTTGGTGCATTTTCCTGGGATATTGAAAGAAAGGTCTCTGATGCTAACATGAACTGTCAAGTACTGGCCGGCTGCCCGCCGAACCGATTGTTTGTGCCCTCTGATTTACGTTCCCAGGTCATCCACTGGGCCCATGCATCCTCATTCTCCTGCCATCCTGGTGTGCGTAGGACATTGTTTGTCCTGCGTCAGCGATTCTGGTGGCCAGTCATGGAGAAAGAGGTGGTGGAGTACGTGACGGCCTGTCCAGTGTGTGCTTGCAACAAGGTCTCTCGTCGCCCAGCTGCTGGTCTTCTCTGCCCTCTCCCTGTGCCACATCGACCCTGGTCAGACATCTCAGTGGACTTTGTGACTGGGTTACCCACCTCTGAATGTAACACCACCATTCTCACAGTGGTGGATAGGTTCTCCAAGATGATGCATTTTCTTCCCTTGCCAAAATTACCCTCAGCCAAGGAAATGGCCGAGGTACTGTTGCATCATGTGTTTCGCCTTCATGGTTTTCCCAGGGATGTGGTGTCTGACCGGGGTCCACAATTCATAGCACAGTTCTGGCGGGCCTTCTGTGTTCTCATTGGAGCATCTGCCAGTCTCTCCTCTGGACATCATCCTCAGACTAATGGTCAGACGGAACGGCTGAACCAGGAATTAGAGACCAGTCTACGCTGCCTCACCTCTCAGAGTCCCAACACCTGGAGCAGGCAACTCACCTGGGTTGAGTATGCACATAACTGTCTGTCATGTTCCTCAACTGGTCTCTCACCTTTCCAATGTGTTTATGGTTATCAGCCTCCACTTTTTCCAGCTATGGAGACAGAGGTTAGCGTGCCATCTGCGCTGGCCCTGGTCCGCCGCTGTCGCAACACGTGGGCCCGGGCCCGATGCACTCTGCTTCACAACTCCGAGTGCTACAAGAAGGCAGCAGATCAGCTCCGCACCCCTGCGCCTATCTACAGGACAGGTCAGAAGGTATGGCTGTCCACAAAAGACTTACCCCTTCGGGTGGAATCCAGGAAGCTCGCCCCCCAGGTTCGTAGGCCCATTTCCTGTCTCGAAGGTTTTTAATCCTGTGGCAGTCAAACTTAAACTCCCCACAACCATGAGAGTCCACCCTGCCTTCCATGTGAGCTGTATTAAGCCTGTGAAGGAGAGTCCATTGGTCCCGGCTATCCGGCCCCCTCCGCCCCCCCGGGTCATTGATGGGGGTCCTGTGTATACTGTTAACAAGCTCCTGGGGGTCTGCCGTTGTGGCCGGGGGTTTCAGTACCTGGTGGATTGGGTGGGGTATGGTCCAGAGGAACGGTCTTGGGTTTCAACCAGCAACATTTTGGATCCGTCCCTGATTCGGGACTTCCTGGGGATCCAGGGCCGCCAGGTGTCGGCCGTAGGGGGGGGGGGGGGGGGGGGGGGGGGGGGGGGGGGTACTGTCACACCTCGCCTTGTTAGTTAAGTTACTTTTTGTTTCTCACATTTATCTTTGTTATTATGTTGAAACTCACCTGTTGTCTCATTTCAGGTCCTTCACTTCCTGCCCTCGTGTTTTCCCACCTATGTGATTACCTGCCCCACCCCTAATGTGTTGCATCTGTGTCTCATTGACTCCCCTCCCTCTAGAGTATTTAGTCTGCTTGTTTTCTCCCCTCTGTGCCAGTTTGTCTTGTTTCTTTGTGACAGCGTTCCAGCGTTTTTTCCTTGTGAGTCTTCAGTGTTTTTTGACCAGTTGCTACCCTTTTTTGACCCTGCTTTTTGCCTGCCGTCTCTGTACCTTTGCCTCCACTGTTTGACCTCCTGTGTACCGACTTTGGCAAGATTAAGAGTGAACCCTTTGGGACAGCTCCAAACTTTGATTCCACCATAGTGAGAGCAGACATTCCATCAACAATCTTTGCTGTGGTCGAAGAGGAATGTGGGATGCTGCTCCAGCAAATACATCACTGTCAGACAAAGGTCCTAAAACAACATCATCATGTCTTTGTGTCTCTGTATATTTCTTGTAACCTCATGTGAAGATGTATTTTTATTAGTATTTGGATATTAAAATTACCTCCATAAGGCTTTGTACAGCATAGACTGCACAGTTCCTGCCAGAGGATTTAGGCTTTCACACTACAAGCTCATCCACTGGTTCTGGAGCCATGCCCTGACAGAATATGTCACATTTTGCACAAGATAGTTAACTGTTTTCCAAATGTCATGGCCTTTTAAATTAGTTTTTGTTGGTGACTGTTATCAAATTAAAAGGAATAAAGACTGAGTTATTTTTTCTTTTTCTTTTTCTTTTTACCTGGGTGCAGGGCCTGTGACAGGCTTGCTGTTTGCTTGTGCAAGCAAGAGCAGCTGGAACATGTTTGGTTCCCAGAGTGCTAAAATGGGCTGTCTGGTAAAGTAATGCAACCAAGTAGTTGCACAAACATCTTCCAGCAAACACAAGAGCATGTACAGTATATGCTGTCATCTCAGGGGGTATATTCGTAGTTTCAAAGGTGATCTGAAGAAAGACAAAGTTGTCATATTTCACAACTGTATGTAAAGTTCTTTATTGCACAATAAAGATGCACATGCTATGATAAGATAAGATTAACTTTATAAATCCAGATAGAAATGCTGTGCAGCAGTTGCAGTACAAAGTTGGAATGGTGTCTGGTGTGCAGGAGCTGGGCCTCCAGCCTACTCAGCTGTCATTCATCACTCATCATCTGCTCACTATAAGAACCTGCCTCAAACAGCCAGACCTCGCCAGACTGTAGACTCAGATCATGCTGTAAGTCTCTCTCCAGCCATTTCATTGTGCATTTTTGTCCTGCATGTTTTTTGTGAGGAATAACTACTTCTCTCTTCTGCCTCAGTTCATGTCCAGCTCCGGTCTCCAACACCAGTCCTCTGTCCAGTCGGCAACCCAGTTACTCCTGCCATACCTGCCCAACTATCCACTCTGCCCTCACCTGGATCTCCACTGCGCTCCATCTCTTCTCTCTGCCTTAGAGTCCACCATTCAAAACCCGTTACAGTACAATCTGTCCAATAATGGACTCTGCAGAGAATGAGGCTTTGAGGCACGCTATTGCCCTGCAAGGCCAGCATTTAGGCCATCATGAGGTGACCCTAAAGCGTCTCTCAGAGCAGCTGCAAGAGGTCAGTTCAGCAATTGCTACACTCAATGAACGTTTAGCTTCAGCTCCAGCCACCCCACCTCAAGCTCCTAACCCACAGCCAGCCTCAACTGACCAGCCAGTCCCTCCTGTTTCCGGCCCTGAACCAAACATTCCTCCACCAGCAAAATATTCTGGAGACCCTAATACTTGCCAACAATTTATAACCCAGTGCCAGTTAGCTTTCAGTGCTCAGCCAATTCATTACGCCAGTGAAGCGGCAAAAGTAGCTTACCTGGTAAATTTATACATGTAAATATAAATAACAAATATAACAACAGAACAGATATAAGACCTAGGGAGATAAGGTGAGTTTAGTGGAAGCATCACATTAATGAACGGATTTATGAATCTAATGCATCGCTTTTATTGTGCTATAAAATTAATTAACAGCCAGGGCTTTTTTTTGCTTCAGTCATTGAACCACTTGTGTATATTTGTGGACAGGTATTTGTATGGGATGGGCTTTTAATTGCTTTTACACAAAACTCTTGCTAAGCAAAGATGAAATATTATTAAATTGTATATTTTAACCAGAATGAATATTACTTGTATAAAACATAGACGTTTTAAAAACATGAATCATGAATCAATTATTTAATTAACAGACTGTGCATGGAGAGAGACAGATGGAGAAAAAAAGAGTTGACCACCAATCAGTTCGATCCCCGGCTCCTTCTGTCTGCATGCCAAAGTATCTTTGAGCAAGATACTGAACCCCAAATTGCTCCCGATGGCTGTTCTATCGGTGTGTGAATGACTTAAAAAAAAAAACTGAGTAGCATGTGTGGCACCTTGTATGGTAGTCTCGGCCACCGGTGTATGAATGTGTGTGTGATTGGGTGAATGTGACTCGTAGTGTAAAAAGAGCTTTGAGTGGTCGGAAGACTAGAAAAGCGCTATACAAATGCAGGTCCATTTACCATTTGTGGACACAACACTTTTCTTTATCCTCTTAAAACAGGCAACACAACTTGGATTAATTTCTTTTTAACAGCACGTACTTGGACTTTATGAAAAAGGTATGGGGTCGGCACTTTTTCTTCCCCTCTCTTGTTAAGCAATATCGTGCTGGTAAATCTGAATGAATTATACTTTGTTCCCCGTGGTTTTTTGTCCAAATAATTTCTATGCTGATAATCTGCTTCGCACCAGAACCATGACTAATTAAGACATACGTATTTATCCACACCCGGCTAGCAAAGGGGATTTGGCGTTTAATTGCTGTTATATAGTAACCTATATCACATACATTATTCTACATAATGCCAACATGTGCTGTTGGTATTATAAAACTATGCATGCTGTTGGTATGGACACAGACAACTAGCAGGAAAGCAATTTAATCTTAGCTATGTAATATTACATGTATTTACCTCAAGCTGATGTGGCTCCTCCGCATCTGGCCCTAATCATCACTTTCCCTGCACTTATATTTGAGACTTGACATGTACAAACACACGAACACATAGGTTTTCACATCTCCCTGAAATTTTTCAACAAGACAAACAACATCTGCACTTGCAATTTTGGGCAAAGATATGACTATAATGACTGGGAGAAAATGAGCTGTCCAGGCACATTTTCTCATAGTAGCAGTTCAAACAGTAAAACCTCAGGAAAGTAGTGACAGCAACTTTTTGTGAAATAGGCCTATCTAATCAGTTCATTGCAGAGTTCAAGTAGATGTTAGAGCCAAATTTAAAGTAATCCCCTCAAGGTGTTCTTGACATACTGCATTCATGATAAAGGGACGGAGGGATGGACAAACAGACAGACAGAAGACCCAAAAACATAACGCCTCCAGCCATGGCTATCGCTGGTGCAAAGGCATAAAAATGTGAAAAGGTAGCATATCCCAAATTTCCAGGTCTGGCAAGACAAAATACTGACATTTCACTCATGTATGTGGCTCACATTATTCCCAGCAGTGTGTTTACAACTCGGTAACCCACAGTGCTGGCACTGTGTGCTTTAAATGCTCTGAGGAAGGTTTTTAAGTGTTTTCTATGGTGATGTGAGGCAAATAAATCAGTGAATTGTTAGCATTTTGTCCTTCCTGAATTGGAAATGTAATAATTTGGGATGAGTTGCCTTTTCACATTTTTTTTAAACATGCTCATTGGATTTTGGGTTTAGGAATTTCTTTAAATTTGACATAAGCATCCACTTGGGCTGAAGAATAAACTGATTAGAATTTTGTGGTCAAAGGTCAAAGGTCAAGGTCAGCGTGACCTTACAAAAGATAACTCGCATTTGCCCCTAAAAATATATATATGTGCGAGCCGGGAAAATGATTTAAGCGTACAGTGTGCGAGTTAATACAACCTACTGTTTAACATAGTCGACATCGGACGTTTTTTTATCAATAAATGATCAAATAAATGTATTTTAAAACTCCCTCCTTTGGCTCTAATACAATCGTCGCCCTCTCTGCCTGCAGTCCCCACTGATTGGTTACGCGGCACAAGTGATAGCCAATCAACACTGACGCCTGTGCATGCTTTCACATCATGTCACATTGAGACACAGAGCACAGACTGAGCGGGAGAGGCTCCAGTAAGCCAGCGGTAATTTTGAAGGTAAGGTAACAGAAACCAGACAGAATGAAAGTTGCAATAAAAATCCTCTATGCTGAAGTTTTAAAGTCACCACCACAACATTATATGATCCATTTCAATGATGACATGCTTGCCCAGAGGCAAAATTTCGATGTAACTGCCTGTTTAATTCACATCAAGCGCGATACAATTTTGCAAACAGCCTATGATTTAGCTTCTAAAAATAAAGAGCACCAAGGCAAAAAAGAGATGTAGGAGCTATAAGTCAAAAAGTCTGGTGACCACTGAAAGTTTAATCTTTATTTATAAACTCATTATGCTATAAATAATCTGAAAAGTACTAAAGCTATAATCTTTTTGTTCTTTTTGATAATAAACACGTTCCTCTGCAACACATACATTTCTATTTCTTCATTTTGTGACCACAACACCAAGCCCCCTGCTCCGGAAAAGATTTCAGGCACACAGATCTTCCGTGCTCCACATTTCAGGCACAACATTTTTTCTTGCATTAACCCCTGGGAATGTGAGACAGTTAAGGTCAGGTTAGAGGCAAAATATGTTTACTTGGATTGGGGTTATAGGGATGCTGAGGAAGGAAGGTCAGATTAGTGTACAGCACAATACACACCATAAAACAATATACAATGATCAATATACACAATCAATGCAATAATAAATCTCCATTATGCACCAAAGCATTTGCATACTCCCATCTCAGCCATTAAAAAGTCTGTGACTCAAGTTTTTAAAATCATTAATTGAAATGAAGCTCTGAAGCTTCAGAGTTTTTTGAAGTCCATTCCAGGCTGAGGGAACAGAGTACATGAATGCCCTCTTCCCAAACTCAGTGCAAGCTCAGGGAACTGAGGCAGATAGGCAGTCCTGGGATCGTAAGCTGTAAGATGGATTGTGTGTAAAGGTAGTAGTCCAATGATTGCTTTAAAGATAAAGATGTACCAGTGGAGAAGCCTACGAGCAGACAAGGACAGCCAACCTAACTTAGCATACAGAGTACAGTGATGGGTGTGTGATTTACAGCAAGTAATAAATCTCAATACACCATGATAAGTAGCGTCCAGCATGAGCAGTGAAGTGGAACAGGCATATACAATACATCACCATAGTCTAGCAACGGCAGAAACGTTGCAGCAACAAGCTTCTTTTTGGAGATAAAAGAAAAACACGATTTATTTTGAAAATAGAAGCCCAGCCTTACCTTTAGTTTCTTGACCAAATTTTCAATGTGTGGTTTAAAAGACAAGTTATCATCTGAAATGAAGCCCAGGTATTTAAAATTAGTAACAATCTCAATAGGAACACCTTGGTATGTGTGCACAGCAGTAAGACAGCTGGCTTTTTCTTTTGATTAAGTAAAGATCATCATTTTTGTTTTATCTGCATTAAGCACAAGTTTTATTTGCAGGAGCTGGGCTTCATTTTCCTTAAAAGCAGCTTTCAAGTACTCCACGGCCTTCTGTAAGGTCTCTGCACAACAATAGATAACAGTGTCATTGGCATAAAAATGGAATTTGCATTTTGGACACTTTAACCCAAATCATTTATATAGATAGTAAATAACAGTGGACCTAAGATGGAGCCTTGTGGCACACCCTTGTGGACAGCCGAGATATCAGAGGAACAACCATCAACTTTAACACATTGAGACCTGTCTGAAAGGTAATTAGAGAACCAGGTCACAGCTGAATCCGACAACCCTATACTAACCAACCTATGCCTCATAACATCATGGTCCACAGTATCGAAGGCCTTAGAAAAATCAATAAAAAGAGAAGCACAGTATTGTTTTTTATCTAGGGCCATAATAATATTTACAACTTTTGTAGCTGCTGTGACTGTACTGTGGGATTTTCTAAAACCAGATTGATAACATGATAAAATAAAATTACTATGTAAGTCCTTCAATTGATCTCTAACCAGGCTTTCCAGAACCTTGGCAAGGGGTGACAGGTTTGAAATTGGCCTGTAGTTATTGAGGCTTGAAGGCTCACCAAGCTTAAAGAGGGTTGCTGTTTGAGTCGTTTTTCAACAATATCAAGGCAGTAATTATCTATTATAATTATTATTTCCTTTGTGTATTGTGCAACACCCTTAGTTGAGGACACATACTTAATTACAATGGTTCTGCTCAAAGCTGGTGGAAAAGCAGGCTGGTTCCCTACATAGAATCAGGGTTCCAAGAATCCAGAATGGAATTAGTTCAAGAACCAGAGCTAATTTGGTGAAAAAGGGGTAATAGTGACTTCAAATTGATCCATAAAATGTTGAACGAGCTCAAGCTTTTTTTCCCAGCAGCCCTTTCAACTTCAGCACTCCACAGGAGAAAATGTTTCCATGTCAAACCTCAATCTTGTATTGCTGTTGTTTGGTTTGTGTGTGACTGCAGGTGTTGGAGCGGTTACAGCAGAGAGGATTCTGGATCACAGGTTCATGTGGCGGTGGAGTGGACTCTTCGCAATTTAGTGAATACATTCTACGGAGGGAAGGCCGAGGCAGCCAACATCCCCCGACCCTCATCCAAATAAAACAGGAACTCGTGGACTGAACTCAACTGTTTGTCAAACCCAGAACAGATTCACTTCAAAAACAATGAAAACAAGTCAACAAACTAAGCAGAAATGAACACTCAGAGTTTCTCATGCTGCAGTATAAAAATAAGCTACATAGTATGTATCTGACATGTTAGTCTTCTTTGATACTTTACTGACACTTACTACATACATGTCAGATAGTGGTATCATTACAGAACAAGTCCATCAGTGCAGGGACTGGCAGAGGATCATGGGAAATGTGGTCCTTAATTTGAAGTTCACTAGCATTAGCACTTCTGTTGACATAAAATAAAGGCTGTTAATCAGGGATGTGCAGTATGGATCCAATCTTTTATCACAGAAGAGTCATTTGAAATTGTGATATAGTGTATACCTAGGAAATTCAATTAAGAAATCATTGATGGATAACATAACCAGATGCTTATGTCAGACTTTGGCTACTCCATTGAAATAATACCTGAAAAGTCAAGGTACTGCATCACATTGATGCAAAAAATTCAACCGTGCCAACGCCCAGTCCTGCTGAGTGATTTTCAACATTGCCCACATTGTCCCTAATATCCCCAGAGATATTAAAGGGAGAGCTACTGGATGGCAAAATATTTAACTGTTCAGACATTTCTGCTGCTTTTTAAACACAACCCTTTTGTTTCTGCTCCCATTTTTACAGGTTTAAGTTAAAGATATTAGGCTTTCTTTATGCCTTTAATAGATATGTTTCCCTCCAATTTTTCTATTAGTCAAAATTTGTGTTAGTGAGCACTTCTTCTTTTCCTTGATAATCCATCCCGTTGCATATCAAGATGCTGATTTAACATTATCATTACAACACAGGTGTGCCTTGGGATGGTAAATGGTCACACTAAAATGTGCAGTTTGATCATGCAACACAATAAGAGAGAGGCCAAAATTTTAGGGAGTGTGCCATTGTGATGCTGACAGCAGAAATGTCCAATTGAGTTGTTCATCTTGGTATGCCACACCTGTTAGGTGGATTGATTATTTTGGAAAAGAGAAGTGCTTGCTTACACCAAAAAGTGTTGCATATACATTTTTGAAAATGGTGCTTATACATGTTTGTGTAGTATAGTTCAACCTTATTGATATTTATCTCCATTGTGGTCTCAGACCACATACTGAAGCAAGAAAATGTGCTGTGTCCACACATAAAATAGATGAACTTTCTCATCATGCTGATATTTACTGAATGGTACAAAAACACAAACATGGACACCTGAAGCTCTTCTTGGGAAATGGCTGGTGGCTACAGCTCACAATTTGACTGCATGGATTTCACAAGGGTTGTATTTAGAGGTGGGATATTTAAAAATGATGGCTGGATACTCATACATTTTGATATGTATGTATGAGAATATCCTCTTTAGATGCCATTTTGCATTAGGTAAATTAAAAATGATATTGGATTCTTCTAAATCTGTCCACCCATGGAAAAAGATGACATCAGCAATTCGTTTTAATACCAATAATTTACATTTACATTTTAAACTTCTATTTGCTGTCTAGACTTAAATCAGAGGGCTACAATACCATATTGAAAGTAATCTTTTTCAAACCAAGGTTGCTGGTTGTTATGTACTGTATTTTGTGTATAATGCAGTATAATGCACTGCAGCTGTTTACAACTTGCATTGCAATCATGAGCCATGAGCCTTTTTTGCATGTACTGTTGCATTGTTGTGTAACATTTGCACAGACCATCAGTTTCTTTAACCTGGAGCAAATCCAGTCTTCATTATATTTGTGTGGTTGTTATTTAACAGTTTCTATCTTCATAGACCTTGTTCATGGCACACATTTTGACATGTGACAGTAGTAAAGGCACGGGTGTCTTAATGATGACTGCATTCCACTCAGGGGTGGCCATGGTATTGTTCATGCTTACTGGAAAAGCTTATTTGGACACTTAATGGAACTGAGCCATCATTAAGCTGATGTGCTGACGTATTGCGGTAAGCGAGTTGTGTCATTTCCAATGTTTCTGTGACAGCGTCTCTGTACTGCTCTAGTGAATTCTACTAGCCTGCTTTCTGCTTTCTCACTTCAGTTGCTTTAACATCTACTTCAAGTCTTAACCCACACTAGTTCTGTTTAACCACTTATAGCTCTCCTCCTTTTTACGACTTCCCTGATAATCTCTTAGCTGTTGTTTGCACGTTACTAGCCTTGGTAGCTACATTAGCTTTACAGTTAGCAATGGCTTCTCCCTCTGCTCTTTCTTGCTCGGTGTGCCAAATGTTTAGTTATGCCTCTGCCTCCTTTAGCGACAGTGGTAATTGTAACAAGTGTAGCTTATTTGCTGCGTTGGAGGCGAGGCTTAGTGAATTAGAAGCGCGGCTCCGCACCATGGAAAACCATTCAGTAGCTGCGGTAGTTAGCCAGTCCCCTGTAGCCGGTACGGAGCCACATAGCATAGCCTCCGCTAGCGGTCCTGCAGTAACACCCGTTCAGCCGGGAAGTTGGGTAACCGTTCACCAGAGGCATAGCTCCAAGCCGAAGCTCACGGCTCACCACCAGCCTGTTCACATTTCCAATCGCTTTTCCCCACTCAGCGACACACCCGCTGAGGATAAAACTCTGGTTATTGGCAGCTCTATTCTGAGGAACATGAAGTCTGCAACACCAGCAGCCATAGTCAAATGTATCCCTGGGGCCAGAGCGGGCAACATTGAATCAAATTTAAAACTGCTGGCCAAAGCTAAACATAGATTCAATAACATTGTTACGTCGACAGCAATGACACCCGGTTACGCCAATCGGAGGTCACTAAAATTAATATTGCCTCGGTGTGTGATTATGCAAAAACAATGTTGGACTCCGTAGTTTCTCTGGACCCCTCCCAAATCTGACCAGTGATGCCATGTTTAGCCGCATGTCATCATTTAATGGCTGGCTGTCCAGGTGGTGTCCAGCAAACGATGTGGGTTTTGTTAATCATTGGCAAACTTTCTCGGGAAAACCTGATCTTATTAGGAGAGACGGCATTCATCCCACTTTGGATGGAGCTGCTATCATTTCTAGGAACCTGGTAAATTTTATTAGTAATTCAAATCCCTGACAACCCAGAGTTGAGATCAGGACTCAGAGTCGCAGTCCTATACGCTCCTCTGAGCTTCTAGTTCAGTTACCCAGCCATAGTTTTCATAGTTTTATACAAATGGTGTCTGTCCCCCGACTACCTAAATTATTTAAATCTAAAATGAAACAAAGAGGAGTTGTGCATAACAACCTCATAAAAAATTAAAACCTCTTCTGTGACAGAAAGACAAGACAGGAGAATTAAATGCGGACTGTTAAATATCAAGGCCCGTATTCACAAAGATTCTCAGAGTCCTCTCAGAGAGCTCCAAACTTAGCCAAAAAATTCCTTGCAAGGAATCTTAACTTACGAGCGATTCAGGAAGTTACTGAGAGCAACTCTGAGCAAGGAGGGGACAGAAACTTTTATCTTAGTAAGGAGGTGTGGTTGACCCTGTTGCTAGGTATGATAAAACAAATGCGCTCCTAGTAATGAATGGACAGTGAAATCAACCGATCATAGAACTTAGACTGTATTAAGAAATGTATAATCGTGAAAATAATTTTATGTCATGATGATGAAACTCAGCAAAATTAAATTAATTGTTACACAGCTTCAAAATGTTTGAACGTACCTCATTCACATGCCGATTATCATATTGATTTGCTTATTAGTATGTTTACTCACCATGCTGGTAATTTTACTACTTAATCTATTTGATATTAATGGTGGACGCAGACTCAGCTGTCAGCAATTACTGTGATTGCTGGCCTCCTTGTAAAGAACGGTTTGATTTGGCAGAATGACCAAAACAACGAATGAAATGGAGAAAAAAAGAACGAGAAAGCCAAACTGGACAGAAGAGCAGTGCCTGCTGTTGGCACAGCTCGTGGAGAAGAACAAAGGAGTTTTAAGAGGGAAATTCGGTCCCGGGATCACGGCACAAGGGAAGAGGCAGACTTGGGAGCGCATTGCCCAACAAATCAATGCGTCGTTCCCTCTCCTTTTCCACACAAGCGATGAGTGTGAGAAGCACTGATACATGCTACAATCCAAAGCAGGTGTTATTGCGTTACTACACTGGGTGGGAAAAGTAAGCTCATCGCTCATCGAGGTCAACCACAAACATTATCCCTGCACGATCAAGCCGGTAGCGTCTTATTAAATCACTGTCGTTCAATATATGGAGAATATCTCTCCTCTGTCTTTCCGCCATCTTCTCTGTTTAAGACACTCTAAGGCTTCTTAAAAGTCCTCCTCCCTCCTCTTAACAGTTTTTCACCTTCGAAGCTCTCTTAAGGCCTAAGATGCTTTGTGAATAACTTTAATCTTACCAAGGGAAAATTCTAAGGAAAATCTTAGAATTCCTCAAATTCTAAGATTTTTCTTAGAATGACGTCACTAAGAGCTACTTTTAGTCTTAGGATTCTTTGTGAATGCGGGCCCCGGTCTCTATCCTCTAAAGCAGTATTAGTAAACAAATTAATTTCAGATAATCATATTGATTTACTCAGTCTCACCGAAACCTGGCCATGTCCAGATGAATATGTTAGTCTAAATGAATTCACTCCTCCCAGTCATAATAATACCCACATTCCTCGAGGCAGCGGCCAAGGAGGGGGAGTTGCAGCCATTTTTAACTCTAGTCTGTTAATCAGCCCTGAACCTAAACTAGATTATAATTCATTTGAAAGCCTCATTCTTAGTCTTTTACATCCGACCTGGAAAACCTCACCACTTTTATTTGTTATAGTGTACCTGTTGCAGCCACAGCCTGGCCTCCAATTTTTTCCTTGTGTTTCCCCTACCCTTTTGTTCCCTGTGCTCCTCTGTCCGTTTCTCTGTGTGTCTGTGTCTGTGTGGTGGGCGTGACGCTCCTCTGCTTCCGGCTCCCTGGTCCCTGCTGATCTGACACACCTGTTCCAAGCCACTCACCTGCAATCCATCAGCTCATCAGCCCTGCAGTATATCTACCCCAGTTTTCCAGCCACTCACCACCAGATTGTTGTTTCACTGCTGTGGTAGTACGGTTCAGGCCAAATCTATAGTGTTCTAAAGCTTTCCATCACCTGCTCATCCAGCTGCCAGCCACTTACCTGCACGTCCACCTCTCCACACCACTGCTGCCTTCATCTACTGTGGATCTCCTTACCCTTGCCATCAGCCCTCCATCCAATCTAAAAGACCTTACATAAATTTTTTTTTTCTTTTTTTTTTTTTTTTTTTTTTAACTTGTCTGCATTGGTCTTCATAGCTTAGCGCCACAAAAGGGTGTAAGCTTCTTGTGAAGATTGATGCACTGTTAGTCTTGCAGTCAAGTATTTTATACCCATAATGCGTGGTTGTGACCATCACCCACCCTCCCTGGAGACTAGCCTAGCAGCCTTTATTGGAAAAACTTCCTAATATGAGCCAGAGAGGGCCGTGATACACCAAAGTGTGTCAAGGGGAAAGTAAGGAAACAAGCAAGGCGGAGGGGGCAGGTGCTTAAGTCCTAAGTTATATAGTGCCAGTGCATGCGGAGAAGAAGGAGGAAAAACAAACAAACAAACAAAACGGCAGAAACAGGCAGTGTGGCTGAAGTATTGTGGCCTTGACGTGGTTGTGCTCCATGCAGATTATCAAAAATAAACATATACATATCTACTATACTGTACTGAAAAACAAAGACATAAGAGTCTACTGAACACCAAAAATGTGAGAGTCTCGGTGGAGGGGGAAAGCCCGATTGTAGAGAAGAGTAGCCAGCATGATGTGGTGGTTTGCTTCTCCAGCTGCGGGTTAAACCACAGGTTTGAGAAGCAAGTGGGCCCCTTTGGAGTGATCCCATCGGTTCTTTGCGATGCGTCACGGAGCTGAAGTATCGAACATGCAGGTGTGTATTTGAACCCTCCCAATGTGTTTATGAAAACCATCACCAGGGTCCAGGGCCAGCCCTGCGGGGGAAGGGGGGCGGTATGGCACCCCAAGGCCGCAGGAGCGCACAGACCCCAAGACCAGGGAGCCGCAGAGGCCGCAGGACACCACGCAGGCCCAAGGACCCGGGGCTGTGCTGCTTTAAAATTGGAGAACAGACAAGGATGGGCCGGGGGGCAGCATGGAGGGGGGGCCCACCCACCCCGCACCATCAGGGGCGGAAACAGCCCCCCAGGGGAGACCGGCCACCCCGCCCCGGGCCCAGGGAGCACGAGGAGACCCCCCCCCCCCCAGGCACACAGGGCGAGCAGTCCAGACGCACCCGCCCCCAGGGGAAACCGGATTCAAGGGGGAGAAGGTGCACCTAATACATGCTTAAGACCTTGAGTTCTGATGAACCGCTGTGGTATATTGTGGTGAGAGAGATAGAGGGATTAGGGGTTACATCATTAACAGAAACATACACATACTACATATTACATTACACAACAGTCTTTCTTGAGTTGTAATATTTATATGTACAGGTGGCATATGCTCACAGGCTGAGTGGTACTATACAGACATGTTTAATGAGTGAATAAATGGTGACCATTTTTCTGTAAAGTATATTAATTGGTTTCTGTGGCCAGCAGATATTTTTTCCAGCGAAATATGTTCTACAAGGAGATTCAGCCAGTGGTTGATGTTGAGGGTCTGTTTATCTTTCCAATTGACTAGGATTGTTTTCTTGGCGATGGCGAGAGCTACAAGAAGAGAGTTGCAGTGGCTGTTTGGGAGGTCAATTGTCATCAAGTCACCAATTAAGCACAGGTTGGGAGATAATGGGATCCTGCAGTCCAAAATGGAGGAGAGTTTTTGAGTGACTGTTGACCAGAAGTGCTGGACAGGTGAACATAACCAGAGTGCATGAAAGTAGGTGTCTGCAGTGTTCTGAGTACACTGAGTGCATGTGTCAGATTGACTAAAGCCCATTCTGTTCATCTTTTGTTGGGTGATGTGTGTTCTATGGAGTACTTTAAATTGGATAAGTTGTATATTAGTGTGTCTCGTCATCTTAAATGTATTTTTGCATATTTGAGTCCAGAAGTCAGGGTCCGGTGATACACCTAGCTCGTTTTCCCATTTTAAAATTGGTAAATGTATAGAACTGGTCTTTGACAGTAATTTATAAATCTTAGAAAGGTTCTTCTTATTACTTGGAGAAAGCTTTGTAATATGTTTGGCAAATTCTGGTGGCTGCAAAGTGTCCTGAGGCGCTGGAATTCTCCTCTTGATTGTTTTTGTCAATTGTAAATATTGTAGAAAATTTCCATTTCTTATTTCAAAAGTTTGAAATAAGTTTGTGTATGTCATAAGTATATTATCTTGGAAAAGGTGGTGGAGATGAGTTACTCCCTTCATCTCCCATGTGCTAAAATGGAGAGGTCTTTTGTTAATTTCCAAATCCGGGTTGTGCCAAATTGGAGAGAGCAAGCAAGGTTCTATCGGAGAGTTTGTGATTCCTAGTGTTTTCCACCAGGCTGATAAGGTGGAAGCAATCATTGGGTTCTTAAAACAGTTATGACGTCTGAGTGTAGTGGTGATAAACGGGAGGTCAGAGAGTTTTATATTGTTGCAGTCCGCCTGTTCTAGTTCAAGCCAGGAGTTGTAGTCTTCGTTAGGATATAACCATTTCAATAGGTATTGAAGCTGGTTAGCTAAATAGTAATGTTTAAAGTTAGGAGCGTCCAGTCCCCCTTCCAATTTGTTTTTCTGAAGGGTGCTTAGGCTAATTTTTGCTGTTTTGTTCTTTGAGTAGAATTTTATAATTGCAGAATCTAATGACAGGAACCATTTCGATGTGGGTGTGAATGGAATCATGGAAAAAAAATAGTTAATTTGGGGTAGAATTTTCATTTTAACTGTGGCTATTCGACCCAGGAGGGAGATGGGAAGGTTATTCCAGCGCTTCAGGTCACCATGGATCTTATCTAGCAGCGGGCTAAAGTTCAGGTGGACCAGGTCTGATAGTTTGGGCGAAATATTTATGCCCAGATATCTTATGTTGCCCACAGGGAGAGAAAATTTTTGGTCTGCAGGATTCCAAGAGTTCTCCGTTATTGGCAGTAGTGTCGATTTGGACCAGTTGATGGAGTAGTCCGAAAGTTTAGAAAAATTTGTTATGAGATTAAATACTTCATGTAATGACGATTTCGGTTCTTGTAGATAAAGTAAAATGTCGTCGGCATATAGATTAATTTTATGCTCTGAATTGGCGGAATGGATACCTATGATCCTGCTGTTCTGACGGACTGCTATAGCCAATGGTTCGATGAATATTGCAAACAGTAGAGGTGAGAGTGGGCACCCTTGTCTGGTTCCTCTCTGCAAAATGAAGCTTTTAGATGTGATCCCGTTGGTGGTGACTGTTGCCTTAGGGGAATTATATAAGGCTGATACCGACTGGATAAATGACTCTCCAAAGCCAAATCCACTCAGGGTGGCAAATAGGAAGGACCAATTGACCTTGTCAAAGGCTTTTTCTGCATCTAGTGACAGAATAATTGCTTTGGTATTAACGCGTTGTACTTTACTTATCAGATTAAGAACTCTTCTGACATTATTACTTGAGTGTCTGCCATTAATGAAGCCCGTTTGATCATTATGAATTATTGATGCGATTATTTTCTCCAGTCTAGAGGCAAGTGCCTTTGAGATAATTTTGATATCACTGTTGATTAGTGATAGAGGACGGTAGCTAGAAGGAAGTGTGGAGTCTTTGTCTGGCTTTAGTAATAATTTGATTGCTGCTGTATTCATGTGAGGTCTTATACCTCCGTTCTGTTTGATCTCTGTCACTGTCCTAATGAAAAGTGGTGCTAATATTGTCCAGAAATGTTTTATAAATTCGGCAGGAAAGCCGTCTGGACCTGGAGCCTTACCTGTTGGCATTTTGTTTAATGCACTCTGCAGGTCATTAATAGTCAGGGGGGCGTCTAACATATTTCTGTGTTCCGTGGATAACTGAGGTAAATTTAGGTTGTCGAGAAAAGCCTGAATATCTTCTGGGTTCGGATTGTTTACTGTTGAATATAAGTTATGGTAAAATGAATAGAAAATCTGATTGATCTCCTGAGGAGATTGTGTGTAATTTCCTGAAGGCCCCTGGATTGTTGGTATCAGAGATTTTTCTTTATTGCGTTGGAGCTGATTAGCCAAAAATTTTCCTGATTTGTTACTGTGTTCAAAATTATTATATCTTAGTTGCTGTATGATAAATTCAGTTTTCTTTGATAGAATATTGTCCAGTTGCGATTTTGTACACTGTAGATGGGTCCATACTTGATCACTTGGATTGTTTGCATATTCCTGTGTTAGTTGTTTAATTTTTTCCTCAATGTTTTTTTCCGCTTGCAATTCCTGTTTCTTCTTGTAGGAGGAGTATGATATAATTTTTCCTCTGATTACTGCCTTCCCAGTTTCCCATATTAAAGATGGAGATAACATTGGAGAGTCATTGTCTTCAAGGAAGTTTGCCCACTCTCGTCTCACCATTTTGTCAAAGTCTGGATCTTTAAGTAAAGAGACATTAAAGCGCCATGTTGGGGGCTGTTTATGGGTGGTTTCTATTTGCAGATTAAGTGATATTGGTGCATGGTCGCTGATAATGATCGGGTGTATTTTTGTGGTAATTTTTTGTGAGATGGAGTTATTTAAGAGAAAAAAGTCAATTCTTGAAAATGAGCGATGCACAGGGGAGAAGAAAGTATATTCCCTCTTCGATGGGTATTTGAGTCTCCAGCCATCGCCAAGCCCAAAATCATCCATATATTCCTGTACTACCTTGGCCGATTGTGATTGCTTTGTGTGTGCTGAGTTACTAGATCGGTCTAATGAGGCATTTAGGACTGTGTTAAAGTCTCCTCCAATTATAGTTATCGAGCTGTCTGATAGGTTAGATAGTAGAGAGAAGATTGTGTGGAAGAAGGCTGGGTCATCATTATTAGGGGCATACAGATTAACGATTGTATATGATTTGTTAAAGATTGTTGCCTGAATAATGATGTAGCGGCCTTCTGGGTCTGTTACCGTGCTGTTTACAGTAAATGGTAGTCTCTTGTGGACCATGATAGAGACACCTCTTTGTCTGTTGTTATAGCAGGATGAAAAAATTTGATTAAAATTTGGATCTTTAAGAGATTTTTCTTCTGACTTTAGCAAGTGGGTTTCTTGTAGGAGAAAAATATCTGTTTTCAGTTTTGTGACAAAGTCCATCACTTTAATTTTTTTTCGCCTGTGAGCGGATGCCATGTACATTCCAGGAAACCAAATTTAGGTGTGACATTGACATAGTGAGGGTTTTATCATACTGTGTGTGGGTATGGAGAATGATCTGTGTGTGTTTCTGTGTGTGTTTCTATCTGTGTGGATTTTGCATGAGTATATGTAATTGTTAAGTGTATGTATTACAGTCAACCGATGTGTCATGGTGAAGCATCGCAGAGTTGTGGAGCAGAGCATTAGAATATATACAAGCATGTTCAACAATCAGAAGCGCCTGCGCCTTGAGGTATTCCCAAACCTGAAAAACAAAGGGGTTACATGGGGTGTATTTGTGTGTGAGGTGAGTGAGGGGGATTGAGTGAGAGGGATAGGGGGAGGGAGTGGGGGGGGACATTAAGGAGGGAAAAAAATAGAGAAGGAAAGGGAGAATACTGGGTGGAGTATGTGAAGTGTACATTCACACCCTGTGAGATTTTTTTTTTTTTTTTTTTTCCTTTTCACTAAGTCAGTGTTGTGTTCATTATATATACATATATATCCATATATCAACATGTACATACATATACATCTGCATATATACATACATATATACCAGGGCTGCACGATTACTTGCATTGCAATCGCAGGAATGTGTCAGAGTACCATTTTGAATGAAATATACATACAAATATTTATTTATTTCAAGAATAGTGCAGCCCCAATATATATATATATATATATACAAACATGCATACACACATCTTTTGGTCTTTGATCTAGGCTATGGTTCTACTTTGTTATGTGGTTTTAGGTGCACTTATCTCAATTAGAAGAGCCATGGGGTGGTGGTAGAGTGGCGGAACAGCTGCCCATCTATGTATAATTTGTCGACCACAAGAGAGGTCCTATTTCCCTTCTGCCTGTGCTCTTTTAAAATGGGATATAACACTTTCCGCCTCTCGTTGATTTCCCTGGGGAACTGATCGTTCATACCGTACGAGGTGTCTTTTAGCTCTCGTCCTTTACTCTTAACGAGCATTTTCTGCTGATAATGTTCGAATTTGGCGATGATCGGACGAGGACGCTGACCTCCTCGGGGTCCGAGCCTGTGGACGCGGTGAAAGGTGATGTTGTTGACAGTCTCCGTCGGGATCTTGAGGGCCGTCACCATGAACTTTTTTACCTGGACCTCTGGGTTGTCTGGTGTGCTCTCCGGGATGCCAGAAATGATTAAATTGTCTCTCATGCTTCTGGACTGCACGTCGAGGACAGTTTCCTTCAGGAGTTTATTTTCCTTTTTGAGGAGATCTACATCTGAAGTGACCGCCGCTAAGGTGGAGCGGAGTTCAGCGTTGTGTTGCTGCAGGTCGCTAATCTGCTGGTAAGTGAACTCCAGGCTTACCTTCAGGTCTTTTATCTCCTGGTGAAGCATACCGAGCACTTCTAGCTTCTTGTTGATGGATTCCAAGACGCTAAATTCGGAGGATAATAAGTCTTGTGTGTCGGTGGCTGAGTCGGTCTTCTTCCTCTTATTGGGGTTGTCGGCAGGACCCTCCATGACGCACTCGTAGTAGTAGTGATCGATAAACTTTTCTAGGTCCTCCACTCTGGCTGATGGTGCAGGCTGGAGTTGTCACCCGTTAGGTAATTATTTTTGTTTGGCTAGTTTGTTGATATCTAATCTAGCAGCTAGGCGCCGCCATGTTGAATCTCAAAATCTCACAGTGGTCTCGCGGTCTCACGCTGCCATCCGGTTCCACTCTAACCTGGTGGTGACAAAATTCTAACTATTTAGAGGCAAAATTCATGACCTCCTGTCCTCAGTTAGTACATATCTAACCTCAAACACAGCTGTAAAACCTAATATATATTTAGATTGCTTCTCCCCGATTTCTCTTCAAGAACTGACTGTAGTGATTTCTTCATCTAAATCATCAACGTGTCTCTTAGACCCCATCCCAACTAGGCTACTTTAGGAGGTCTTACCTTTAGTTAACACTCATATATTAGATATGATCAATATATCCTTATTAACAGGCTATGTACCACAGTCTTTTAAGGTAGCTATAATTAAACCTCTCCTAAAAAAGTCCACCCTGGATCCAGAGGTGTTAGCCAACTATAGACCAATATCTAATCATCCCTTTCTTTCAAAGATCCTTGAAAGTAGTCACAGACCAGCTGTGTGATTTTCTACATGATAATAATTTATTTGAGGAATTTCAGTCAGGATTTAGAGTGCATCATGGCACTGAGACAGCACTAGTTAAAATTACAAATGACCTTCTGATTGCTTCAGACAAAGGACTCGTCTCTGTACTTCTTTTATTAGATCTTAGTGTGGCGTTTGACACAATTGACCATCTGCACTAAGCTGCTTTAAATCTTATTTATCTGATCGTTTTCAATTTGTTCACGTTCATAATGAGTCATCCTTACGTACTAAAGTTTGTTTTGGAGTTCCAAAGGTTCTGTGCTCGGACCAATCCTATTTACTCTATATATGCTTTCTTTAGGTAACATTATTAGAAATCACTCTGTAAATTTCCATTGTTATGCGGATGATACACAGTTGTATTTATCTATGAAGCCAGAAGAAAGTAATCAATTAACCAAACTTCATAATTGTCTTAAAGACATAAAAACCTGGATGAGCACCAATTTACTGTTGTTAAATTCAGACAAAACTGAAATTATTGTTCTTGGCCCGAAACAACTCAGAGACTCTTTATCTGATGACATAGTTTCTCTAGATGGCATTGCTCTGGCCTCTAGCACTACCATAAGAAATATTTGATCAAGATTTGTCTTTTAATTCTCATTTAAAACAAACCTAACAGACTGCATTTTTTCATCTGCGTAATATTGTGAAAATTAGGCCTATCCTGACCCGAAAAGATGCAGAAAAATGGGTCCACGCTTTTGTTACCTCAAGGCTGGACTACTGTAACTCTCTATTATCAGGTAGCTCTAGTAAGTCTTTAAAAACTCTCCAGCTAATTCAGAGTGCAGCAGCACATGTACTAACAGGAACTAAGAAACAAGATCATATTTCTCCTGTTTTAGCTTCTCTGCACTGGCTCCCTGTAAAATCCAGAATTGAATTTAAAATCCTACTGTTAACTTATAAAGCTCTAAATGGTCAAGCGCCATTATATCTTAGAGAGCTCATAGTGCCATATTATCCCACTCTGCTGCGCTCTGAGAACGCAGGGTTACTCATGGTCCCTAAAGTCTCCAAAAGTAGATCAGAAGCCAGAGCCTTCAGCTATCAGGCTCCTCTCCTCGGGAATCATCTTCCTGTTGCAGTCCGGGAGGCAGACACCGTCTCCACATTTAAGACTAGACGTAAGACTTTCCTCTTTGATAAAGCTTATAGTTAGGGCTGGTGTACCAGCCACTAGTGAGGCTGACTTAGGCCTAGTCTGCCGGAGGACCCCCTATAATACATTGGGCACCTTCTCTCCTTCTCTCTCTCTCTCTCTCTCTCGTGTCCTATTACTGCATCTTGCTAACTCGGCCATTCTGGATGTCACTAACTCAGCTTCTTCTCCGGAGCCTTTGTGCTCCACTGTCTCTCAGGTTAACTCGTATTGCAGCGGTGCCTGGATAGTGTGATGTGTGTGGTTTTGCTGCTGCCGTGGTCCTGCCAGATGCCTCCTGCTGCTGCTATTATCATTAGTCATACTTCTACTGTTATTATACACATATGATTATTGTCACACATGTATACTACCAGATATTAATATTCATTCATTCATGTTCTAACCGCTTCATCCTCTTGAGGGTCGTGGGGGGGCTGGAGCCTTTCCCAGTTGACATTGGGCGAACCTGGACAGGTCGCCAGACTATCGCTGGGCTGACACATAGAGACAAACAACCATTCACGCTCACATTCACACCTATGGACAATTCAGAGTTATCAGTTAACCTAGTCCCCAGTTTGCATGTCTTTGGACTGTGGGAGGAAGCCGGAGTGCCCGGAGAGAACCCACGCTGAAACTCCGCACAGAAGGGTTCCCACACCCGGGATCGACCCGGCAACCCTGTGAGGTGACAGTGCTAACCACCACACCACCGTGCCGCCCCAGATATTAATGTATTATTATTAATTATAATATTATTACTTTCATTAATGTTGTTGTAAGCTACTGCCATTACGGTCTCTCTCTCTCTCTCTCTCTCCCTCTCTCTCTCTCTGTCTCATTGTGTCATATGGATTACTGTTAATTTATTATATTATTCTGTTCTGTATGACATCTATTGCTTGTCTGTCCGTCCTGGAAGAGGGATCCCTCCTCAGTTGCTCTTCCTGAGGTTTCTACCGTTTTTTTGCCCCGTTAAAGGGGGGGTTTTGGGGAGTTTTTCCTTATCCGCTGTGAGGGTCCAAAGGACAGAGGGATGTCGTATGCTGTAAAGCCCTGTGAGGCAAATTGTGATTTGTGATATTGGGCTTTATAAATAAAATTGAATTGAATTGAATTGAATTGAATTAATGTTATCCATTTCACCTGTGCTTTCCCCACCATGACAAGTCAAAATGTCTGCTGTGAAATTTTTTAATTCTGCTTTGGAAGATAGAGGCAGAAGAAAAATAAACACAGGAAGGATTGGATTTGTTTTTACATGTAAAATGATATCATTCCCAAATATGTTTTTATAGGACAAGTTAGGGGTTAGCCAGCAAAGAAGCATGGAACAGTAACCCAAGCCAGCATTGTTGATTCATTTATCATGTTTTTGCATAATTACTGTGAGATAATATTATGATGAATAAACAAGAACTCAGTAAGGATTCTCAAAGATGAGGCAGATCTGGAGTTGCTTCCTGTTGCTGTGGTGGCACTGTGCAGTCTGGACATTTCAAACCATGAATAGTTCAACATTGTGGGACTCATGCTTATTTGCTTTATTGCCAAAAGTTAAGAGAAGATTGATATCAATCTTGTGTCTGTACACTAAATATAAAGCTTTCTGTACAGATGTGACAAACAGCACATGACATGTTTATAACATATACATATAACAGGATTGTTTAAGCTTAGACAGAGCCTGGCTAGCTGTTTCAGCAGGGGTGGGAATCACCAGAGGACCCATGATACAATATTATCATGATACTCAGGTCATGATACAGTATTATCGTGATGCTGCAATTTGCGGATATTTCGCTAAAATCTATTGTGATATATTGCGATTATTCACCTTTTTTCTAACTGCAAATTATTTCCCACAAGGAACACTTTGTCAAAATCAGTTTTAACTCATAAGATAAAGTTTTCAGTCTGTTCATCTGACTTCAATCATTTTTATTACATCAAAATATAATGCAAAGCAGAGAGACTAACCAACACCGTCATAAAACCTGTCAGAAATGCTGCATACACCTGACAAACTGAAGTTTTGGCAGATATAATGCACTCTGCAAGGCCAGATGAAGCGTGAGCCAAACACTTCACATGCAGGTATCCCGTTGACTGAATGACAGCATCCATCAATCAATCAGTCAGTTCATTTTATTTATAAAACCCAATATCACAAATAACGATTTGCCTCACAGGGCTTTACACCATACGACATCCCTCTGTCCTTTGGACCCTCAGGACCCCCCCATAAGGAAAAACTCCCCCCAAAAAAAACTTTAATGAGGAAAAAAAAATGGTAGAAACCTGAGGAAGAGCAACTGAGGAGGGATCCCTCTTCCAGGACAGACAGATGTGCAACAGATGTCATACAGAACAGATCAACATAATAAATTAACTGTAATCCATATAGAAAATGATAAATGAAGAAAGACAGAGAGAGATGCAGGACAGACAGTAGTGACAGTAACTTACAAAACATTAATTTAAGTATTGATATTATAATAATAATTACGGCTATTGTAGTACAATATGTTGTTGGTTTATATTAATATATGATATGTATGTGACAATAATCGTATGTGTATAATAATACTAGAAGTATGACTACTAATACCAGCAGCAATAGGAGGCATCGGGCAGGACCACGGTCGCAGCACAACCACACATGTCACACCATCCAGGCACCTCTGCGATATGGCACATGCACAAAGGCTTCAAAGAAGAAGCCGAGTTAGTGTCATGCAGTAAGAGGACATGAGTGTTAGCAAAGGAGAGAAGGTGCTCTATGTATTATAGGAGGTGTATTATTGGAGGTCACCCAGCAGACTAGGCCTATAGGCCCGTTTCCACCGCAGGAACTTCGGGGTAATTTTATGGGGCCGGGCCGTTGTTGCGTGTCTCCACCACAGGAACCACCCCCGAAGGACAGAGCTACGGAACTTTTATAGGGGCTAAACAAGTCCCTGCCTCAGAGAAGGTACTCAGAACGGCCCAGAGAAACTCCTGGCTGGGCTTGGGGATTATTCGGTGCTGATTGGATACACTCAAGGCGGGATGTGACGTTTTGTTATTAATAACATGGTCATCGTAGATTAGCTGGCCTAACCGTTAGCTGTTAGCGGTGTCTGTAATAACTCCGGTCACGGTCCATGAAAAAAATATGTTTTCAAGCAGATATCTTAGTTACAACATGATTGAGCTAGCAAAGCAGTTTTGTGTTGCTATGTGTGGTATTTATTCAGTTTTGGGAAATCAAGATGTCTAGAAAGCATCAGCTGACAGGGACAGCTAACAGCAGCAGCAAAGCTAACATCAGGACGTCATCTATTAAAAGCCTCCCACTGTCGAATACGACATGAAACTACTCCAGTTAGCTCAATCATGTTGTAACTAAGACATCCGCTGGAAAAAATATTTTTTTCACGGACCGTGACCGGAGTTATTACAGACACCGCTAACGGCTAATGGCGTCCCTACGCCCCTACGTCGCCCCGGTCAAAATGGTCACGCAACGATTATGTCACATACAGAGCCTGGCAACTTTACAGGAACCTTCCTCCTACTCTGCTGTCTCAGTGGAGACACGGCAGATGACAGGGCCAAGCGAGAGGACGTTCCTGTAATAATTCCTGACCCCCAAATAGTACCAGGAACTTCTTCAGTGGAAACGGGCCTTATGTCAGCCTCACTAGAGGCTGGTCCAAGGCAAGCCTGAGCCAGCCCTAACTATAGGTTTTATCAAAAAGGAAAGTCGCAGCAGAGTTCTGGTGGGATAATATGGCACTATGAGCTCTCTAATATATGACCATTTAACCATACCATTTAAAGCTTTGTAAGTCAGGAGTAGGATTTTAAATTCAATTCTGGATTTTACAGGGAGCCAGTGCAGAGAAGCTAAAACGGGAGAAATGTGATCTTGTTTCTTAGTTCCTGTAAGCACACGTGCTGCTGCGTTCTGGATTGGCTGGACAGTTTTCAAAGACTTATTAGAGCTACCTGATAATAGGAAATTACAGTAATCCAGCCTAGAGGTAACAAAAGCGTGGACCATTTTTTCTGCATATGCATCACCAGGATAAGTCTAATTTTCGCAATATTATGCAGATGAAAAAACACAGTCTGTGAGGTTTGTTTTAAATGGGAATTAAAAGAGAAATCTTGGTCAAATATAATTCAGAGGTTTCTTACGGTAGTGCTAGAGGCCAGAGCAATGCTATCCAGAAAAACTATATCATCAGACAAAGAATTTCTGAGTTGTTCGGGGCCAAGAACAATAATTTCAGTTTTGTCTGAATTTAACATAAAGAAATTGGAGCTCATCCAGGTTTTTATGTCTTTAAGGCATTTTTGAAGTTTAGTTAATTGATCTGTTCTGCTGGCTTTATAGATAAATACAATTGTGTATCATCCGCATAGCAATGGGAATTTGATTAAATTTACCTAAGGGAAGCATATATAAAGTGAACAGAATTGAACCTTGTGGAACTCCAAAACAAACTCTGGTACGTAGAGATGATTCATCATGAACATGAATGTACTGAAAACAATCAGATAAATAAGATTTAAACCAGCTTAGTGCAGAACCTTTTAGGCCAATTAAATGTTCAAGTCTCTGGAGCAGAATTTGATGGTCAATTGTGTCAAATGCCGCACTAAGATCTAATAAAACAAGTACAGAGACAAGTCCTTTGTCTGAAGCAATCAGAAGATCATTTGTAATTTTAACTAGTGCTGTCTCAGTTCTATTATGCACTCCAAATCCTGACTGAAATTCCTCAAATAAATTATTATCGCACAGAAAGTCACACAGCTGGTCTGCGACTACTTTCTCAAGGATCTTTGAAAGAAAGTGAAGATTAGAAATTGGTCTATAGTTGGCTAACACCTCTGGATCCATGGATTTCTGGATGGGCTTTTTTAGAGGAGATTTAATTACTGCTCCAAGGACCAAGGACTGTGGTACATAGCCTGTTAATAAAGATATATTTATCATCAATCAATCAATCAATTTTATTTATAAAGCCCAATATCACAAATCACAATTTGCCTCACAGGGCTTTACAGCATACGACATCCCTCTGTCCTTTGGACCCTCACAGCGGATAAGGAAAAACTCCCCCCAAAAAACCTTTTAACGGGGGAAAAAATATGGTAGAAACCTGAGGAAGAGCAACTGACGGACAGACGAGTAATAGATGTCGTACAGAACAGATCAACATTATAAATTAACAGTAAATTGTATGACACAATGAGAGAGAGAGAGAGAGAGAGAGAGACAGACAGACAGACAGACAGACAGACAGACAGACAGACAGAGAGAGACAGAGACAGAGAGACAGAGAGAGATGCAGGACAGACGGTAATGACAGTAGCTTACAACAACATTAATGAAAGTAATGATATCATAATTAATAATACTATATTAATATCTGATAGTATACATGTGTGACAATAATCATATGTGTATAATAACAGTAGAAGTATGACTAATGATAACACCAGCAGCAGGAGGCATCTGGCAGGACATCGGCAGCAGCACAACCACACATGTCACACTATCCAGGCACCGCTGCAATACGAGTTAACCAGAAAGACAGTGGAGCACAAAGGCTCCGGAGAAGAAGCCGAGTTAGTGACATCCAGAATGGCCGAGTTATCATGTCTAATATGTGAGTGTTAACTAAAGGTAACACTTCCTTAAGTAGCCTATTTGGGATGGGGTCTAAGAGACACGTTGATGACTTAGATGAAGACATCACTGAGGTCAATTGTTCAAGAGAAATAGGGGAGAAGCTATCTAGATATATATTAGGTCTTACAGCTGTGTTTGAGGGCAGATTGTTTCCATTTTAGGTCATGAATTTTGCCTCTAATAGTTAGAATTTTGTAATTAAAAAAGCTCATAAAATCATCACTACTAAGGGCTTAAGGAATACAAGGCTCAATAGAGCTGTGACTCAGTCAGCCTGGCTATAGTGCTGAAAAGAAACCTGGGGTTGTCCTTATTTTCTTCTATTAATGCTGAGTAATAGTTTGCTCTGGCATTGAGGAGGGTCTGGGTCTTCCCAGACTAAACAAGATTCTTCCAGTTTTAATTTTCGGGTTTGAGAGTTGTACCAAGAAGCAAACTATCTTTGCTTTGTTAACTTCTATGTTTGAAGTGTCCATTACAACGACAATATCATAAACGTGGCACAGAAGGGACACAAAGGCTCAATTCTTCCCCGGTTTGACAAGAGCAAGGTTTATTACAAAAGACAGGCAGGGTTCGGTACACAGAGAATCAAACAAGACAGGCTAAGGTATCCAAATCATTAGGCAAAAGCTAGATCAATGACAAAACTGTGATTACCGGCAAGACGAGACAAGAAAGAGTGCTGGGACGAAGACTGTGACGTACGACGAACTGGCAACAAGACAGGGGAAGACACGAGGATTAAATACATGAGGTGATGGGGGTGATGAGACACAGCTGGGGAGGAACAATCAGGAAACAAGTGTGACAGAGCCAGACAGGAAGTAAAACCTACGGAGACAAGGAGAGACAGGTGAATCTTTCGGGCTGGACTTAACAGGCTTGACGTGGCTAACATGGAAGGTGGAGTGAATCCGCATTGACCTTGGCAACTTAAGCTGAACAGCTGCAGGACTGACCACCTTAGAAATGGGAAATGGACCGATGAACCTGGGAGCGAGCTTCCTGGACTCAACTCTGAGGGGCAGGTTCTTGGTGGAGAGCCAGACCTTTTGACCAGTGACGTAATTAGGAGCAGAGGACCTCTTGTGATCCGCAGCGACCTTGTAGGCTGAAGAGCTCTTAAGGAGGACCTGACGAGCCCGCTCCCAGGTTCTACTGCAGCGCCTCACCAAGGCCAATGCGGGTGGAACAGATGAGTCTGATTCTGTGGTGGGAAAGAGAGAAGGCTGGTAACCATGGACAATATGAAATGGCGAAAAACTAGAAGAGGATGAGGGCAGTGAATTGTGTGCCAGCTCCACCCAAACCAACTTCTCCGACCAAGTCCCCGGGTGCTGCGAAGCCATGATGCGAAGTCCTTTCTCCAACTCCTGATTGGCTCGCTCCAACTGGCCATTGGTCTGGGGGTGGAACCCAGAAGAGAGGCTGACCGTTGCCCCTAGCAACCTACAAAACTCCTTCCAGAAACAGGAAACAAATTGGGGGCCCCTGTCAGACACAATATCCTGAGGAAATCCATGAATTTTGAACACGTTAGTTAACATGGCCTCTGCAGTCTCTCATGCTGAGGGAAGCTTGGGAAGGGGAATAAAATGTGCCATCTTAGACATTCTATCAATGACTGTGAGAACTACTGTGTTACCATTAGAGGGAGGCAGTCCAGTGACAAAGTCCATAGCTATGTGAGACCAAGGTTGCTTAGGGACGGGCGAAGGTCTGAGTTCTCCCTGAGGCTTATGGTGAGGGGATTTGTGAGCCACACAGACACTACAAGCATTAACATAATCTGTGACATCACGGGCCATATTAGGCCACCAGAATCAGTTTTGGATCACCAACAAGGTTTTTTGAATACCAGGATGACAGGAGACTTTATTGGTGTGGGCCCACTCAATCACCTCACCCCTAAGCTTGTTAACCACAAAGAGTTTATTTACAGGGCAATCAGGGTGTGCTGGAACCTTCCTTCCAGTTGCCTCAACTTTGCTCTTGATCTCCCAAGTAATAGCTGATATGAAACATGAATTAGGGAGGATAGTTTTGGGTTCAGTGACGTGATTAACTGGGTCAAACTTTTCTGACAAGGCATCGGGTTTACCGTTTTTGAACCAGGACAATACGAGAGAGCAAAGTTGAAGCGGCTGAAAAAGAGTGCCCAGCGAGCCTGTCTGGTATTTAGTCTTTTAGCTGACTTCAGATACTCAAGGTTCTTACGATCAGTCCATACCTGAAACGGGATCTGAGCCCTGTTGGGAATAGAATGATTTTATGTGTTTTACTATAAGTTGTGTTTCACGATATAAGTTTTAGATGTGTGAACAATGAGAATACTGAGAAGATTTCAGCTGTTCTGAATGTGTTTGCTTTGCAGAAGTGGAGAAGTACAGAAGAGGAAGAGACATGAAGTCTGAGGAGCACATACCGCAATGCTTACATAATTAGTTTCATATATGGTAAAAAAGAATAGAAAGTGATGTACAGATAGTAAGGTACAGCACATGTAGGGAGTTGTATTGTTCTCTTGTCTTTCAAAACAGGAACCACGCCCCCACCGCCAGCGGGAAGGAGTCAGATTAACACGAGGCAGGGGGGTGGTGTGGTGAAGGAGGAAGTGAAACTGCCAATGAGAAGAGGACAACGCCTTGCGTGCACAATGACACTCTGTTACACTCAAATATACTGGGTCAGAGAAAGGACAGGAGGTCAGACTTCGTGAACTGACACACCTTTGTTGTTCGTCAGGGACGTGAAGTTGAGTAAACGAATTAATATCAGATAATCATATTGATTTACTCAGTCTCACTGAAATCTGGCTGTGTCAAGATGAATATGTTAGTCTAAATGAGTCCACTCCTCCCAGTCATAATAATACCCACATTCCTCGAGGCAGCGGCCGAGGAGGGGGAGTTGCAGCCATTTTTAAGTCTAGTCTGTTAATCAGCCCTAAACCTAAACTAGATTATAATTCATTTGAAAGCCTCGTTCTTAGTCTTTTACATCCGACCTGGAAAACCTCGCAGCCACTTTTTTTGGTTATAGTGTACCGTGCTCCTGGCCCGTATTCTGAATTTGTATCTGAATTCTCAGAGTTTGTATCCAGTTTAGTTCTTAAATCAGATAAAGTTATTATTGTAGCCAATTTTAACATTCATGTCGACGTTGATAATGACTCCCTGGCTACCGCGTTTATCTCACTATTAGACTCCATTGGCTTCAGTCAGGGTGTACATGAACCCACTCACTGTTTTAACCATACCCTCGATCTAGTTCTGACATATGGAATTGAAATTGATAACCTAAAAGTCTTTCCACAGAATCCGTCGCTATTGGATCATTATCTGATTACTTTTGATTTCTTTTTACTCGATTACACGCCACTCAGCAACAGTTACTATACTAGATGTTTATCAGATAGTGCTGTTGCAAAATTTAAGGAAAAGATTACTCCATCATTAAATTCAATACCAAGTCCCTCAGTAACAGAGGTTTCCTGTACCGACTTTGATCATTTTGTCAATAGCGCCGTAGGCTCGCTGCGAACAACACTCAACTCTGTAGCTCCTCTTAAAAAGAAGTTAAAAACAGCAAAGAAAGTTCGCTCCTTGGTATAACTCTCAAACCCGTAAGTTAAAACAAATATCGCGGAAATTTGAAAGGAATTGGCGATTGACCAAACAGGAAGAATCTCGTTTAATCTGGACAGACAGTCTCAAAAATTATAAGAGGGGCCTCCGCAATGCCAGAGCAAACTATTACTCAGCATTAATAGAAGACAATAAGAACAACCCCAGGTTTCTTTTCAGTACTGTAGCCAGGCTGACTGAGAGTCAAAGCTCTATCGAGCCAAATATTCCTTTAGCCCTTAGCAGTAATGATTTTATGAGCTTTTTTAATGACAAAATTCTAACTATTAGAGGCAAAATTCATGACCTCCTGTCCTCAGATAGTACATATATAACCTCAAACACAGCTGTAAGACCTAATATATATTTAGATTGCTTCTCCCCAATTTCTCTTCAAGAATTGACAGCAGTGATTTCTTCATCTAAATCATCAACGTGTCTCTTAGACCCCATCCCAACTAGGCTACTTAAGGAGGTCTTTCCTTTAGTTAACACTCATATATTAGATATGATCAATATATCCTTATTAACAGGCTATGTACCACAGTCTTTTAAGGTAGCTGTAATTAAACCTTTACTAAAAAAGCCCACCCTGGATCCAGAGGTGTTAGTCAATTATAGACCAATATCTAATCTTCCTTTTATGTCAAAGATCCTTGAGAAAGTAGTCGCAGACCAGCTGTGTGATTTTCTCCATGATAATAATTTATTTGAGGAATTTCAGTCTTTCCTTCAGGATTTAGAGTGCATCATAGCACTGAGACAGCACTAGTTAAAATTACAAATGACCTTCTGATTGCTTCAGACAAAGGACTTGTCTCTGTACTTGTTTTATTAGATCTTAGTGCAGCGTTTGACACAATTGACCATCAAATTCTACTTCAGAGACTGGATCACTTAATTGGCCTAAAGGGTTCTGCACTGAGCTGATTTAAATCTTATTTATCTGATCGTTTTCAGTTTGTTGACGTTCATAATGAATCATCCTTACGTACCAAAGTTTGTTTTGGAGTTCCGCAAGGTTCTGTGCTCGGACCAATCCTATTTACTCTATATATGCTTCCTTTAGGTAACATCATTAGAAATCACTCTATAAATTTCCATTGTTATGCGGATGATACTCAGTTGTATTTATCAATGAAGCCAGAAGAAAGTAATCAATTAACTAAACTCCATAACTGCCTTAAAGACATAAAAACCTGGATGAGCACCAATTTCCTGATGTTAAATTCAGACAAAACTGAAGTTATTGTTCTTGGCCCCAAACAACTCAGAGACTCTTTATCTGATGACATAGTTTCTCTTGATGGCATTGCTCTGGCCTCTAGCACTACCGTAAGAAACCTCGGAGTAATATTTGATCAAGATTTGTCTTTTAATTCTCATTTAAAACAAACCTCACAGACTGCATTTTTTCATCTGCGTAATATTGCGAAAATTAGGCCTATCCTGACCCGAAAAGATGCAGAAAAATTGGTCCACGCTTTTGTTACCTCAAGGCTGGATTACTGTAACTCTCTATTATCAGGTAGCTCCAGTAAGTCCCTAAAAACTCTCCAGCTAATTCAGAATGCAGCAGCACGTGTACTAACAGGAACTAAGAAACGAGATCATATTTCTCCTGTTTTAGCTTCTCTGCACTGGCTCCCTGTAAAATCCAGAATTGAATTTAAAATCCTACTGTTAACTTATAAAGCTCTAAATGGTCAAGCTCCGTCATATCTTAGAGAGCTCATAGTGCCATATTATCCCACCAGAACACTGCGCTCTGAGAACGCAGGGTTACTCGTGGTCCCTAAAGTCTCCAAAAGTAGATCAGGAGCCAGAGCCTTCAGCTATCAGGCTCCTCTCCTGTGGAATCATCTTCCTGTTACGGTCCGGGAGGCAGACACCGTCTCCACATTTAAGACTAGACTTAAGACTTTCCTCTTTGATAAAGCTTATAGTTAGGGCTGGCTCAGGCTTGCCCTGTACCAGCCCCTAGTTAGGCTGACTTAGGCCTAGTCTGCCGGAGGACCCCCCTATAATACACCGGGCACCTTCTCTCCTTCTCTCCTTCTCTCTCTCTCTCTCTCTCTCGTATTCTATTACTGCATCTTGCTAACTCGGCCATTCTGGATGTCACTAACTCGGCTTCTTCTCCGGAGCCTTTGTGCTCCACTGTCTCTCAGATTAACTCATATCACAGCGGTGCCTGGACAGCGTGACGTGTGTGGTTGTGCTGCTGCCGTGGTCCTGCCAGATGCCTCCTGCTGCTGCTGCTGCCATCATTAGTCATTAGTCATACTTCTACTGTTATTTTACACATATGACTATTGTCACACATGTATACTGTCACATATTAATACATACTTTCAACATATTGTATCACAATAGCCAGAACTATAACTATAATATTATTACTTTCATTAACGTTGTTGTAAGCTACTGTCATTACCTCTCTCTCTCTCTCTCTCTCTCTCTCTCTCTCTCTCTCTCTCTCTCTCTCTCTCTCTCTCTCTCTCTCATTGTGTCATATAGATTACTGTTAATTTATTATGCTGATCTGTTCTGTACGACATCTATTGCACGTCTGTCCGTCCTGGAAGACGGATCCCTCCTCAGTTGCTCTTCCTGAGGTTTCTACCGTTTTTTTTTCCCTGATAAAGGGTTTTTTTTTTGGGGAGTTTTTCCTTATCCGCTGTGAGGGTCTTAAGGACAGAGGGATGTCGTATGCTGTAAAGCCCTGTGAGGCAAATTGTGATTTGTGATATTGGGCTTTATAAATAAAATTGATTGATTGACTTTCAATAATGTTGTTGTAAGCTACTGTCATTACCTGCATCTCTCTCTCTCTCTCTCTCTCTCTCTCTCCCTCTCTGTCTCATTGTGTCATGCGGATTACTGTTAATTTATCATGTTGATCTGTTCTGTACGACATCTATTGCACGTCTTTCCGTCCTGGAAGAGGGATCCCTCCTCAGTTGCTCTTCCTCAGGTTTCTACCATTTTCTTTTCCCCGTTAAAGGGTTTTTTTGGGGGAGTTTTTCCTTATCCGCTGTGAGGGTCCAAAGGACAGATGGATGTCGTATGCTGTAAAGCCCTGTGAGGCAAATTGTGATTTGTGATATTGGGCTTTATAAATAAAATTGATTGATTGATTGAGACCCAGAGCTCCGTAATTTTATTCCTTTACTGCTTAATAAACTACATTAACTGAGACCGAATATCTTCTCCTATTGCTTCATTAAAGAACACGCAGGACTGAGCTCAGACATAGCACATTGGAGAGTAGGATGAGCCCCTTGTCCATCAGCCCCCTCCAACCAGTGCCTCCATTCCTCCAGCACCACCTCTATAGCCAACTGCTCGCGGTCCCAAATATCATAATTCTGTTCAGAGAAGGTTAATTTCTTGGACAAGAATGCACAGGGGTGTAGTTTACCGTCCTTGGGGTTTATCTGTGACAGGATGGCCCCAATACCCACGTCAGAGGCATCTACTTCGACCACGAGCTGTTGGTTGGGGTCTGGGAGGATGAGCACTGGAGCGGAGGAGAAGCTCTCCTTGAGGCTTTGAAAAGCCACATCACAATCTGAGGACCACACAAAAGATTTATAAGGAGAGGTCAGGTTATGCAAAGGGGCAGCAATAGTACTGTAATTCCTGGTAAATTTTCTGTAGAAGTTAGCAAACCCCAGAAACCTCTGTACCTCCTTATGGTTACTAGGTGTGGCCCATTCCTGAACTGCTGACACCTTCAGCGGGTCCATCCTGACCTCCCCCTCTGCGAGTACAAACCCCAAAAACAAGACTGACGACTGGTGGAACGCACACTTTTCTGCTTTTACAAAGAGCTGGTTCTGTAGTAATCTTTCCAGAACTGTTCGAACATGTTGGATGTGAGTTTCCTCGTCAGGGGAGAAGATCAGGATATCATCTAGGTAAACAAAAACAAAAACATTGAGCATGTCTCTTAATACATCATTTACCAGATTCTGAAACACAGCAGGTGCATTGGTAAGCCCAAAAGGCATGACTAAATACTCATAGTGACCAGTGGGGGTGTTGAAGACAGTCTTCCATTCGTCCCCCTCCTTGATCCTGACAAGATGATATGCGTTGCGTAAATCCAACTTGGTGAACACTTTAGCTCCTTCAAAAAGCTAGAATGCAGATGATATTAGTGGCAGAGGGTACTTGTTCTTAACAGTAATGTCGTTGAGTCCTCGAAGTCAGTGCAGGGACGTAGAGTTCCATCCTTCTTGTCCACGAAGAAAAATCCTGCTCCCGCAGGAGATGACGATGGCCAGATAATTCCAGCAGCGAGGGATTCGGTGATGTACTCCTCCAGAACGGAAGGCGATGGAGGAGTACATCACTGAGTCCCTCAAGGAATACAGTCTACCCCTAGGGGGCGTAGAACCAGGTAACAACTCGATAGAGCAATCATAAGGTCGGTGAGGAGGTAGAGATTTAGCTCTGGATTTGCTAAAGACCTCCGATAAATCATTGTAGAAAGAGGGGACATGAACCAAGTCTGTCTCATTAAGTCTCTGGGTGATTATCTCTCTCCTGAGACACTTGTTGCGACAATCAGGTCCCCATGACGAGACTTTCCCCTGAGCCCAATCAAAACTCGGATTGTGAATCTTTAACCGTGGGTGCACAAAGATAGCCTGGTGAGACATTGCCTGAAAAACATTCAGTATGTGAGTCAGGTAAGGTGATCTTGCCCAACAGACTGCCATCCACCGCGTTGACCTCTAAAGGTTGCTGGAGACGGTAAAGTCTTAGGTGGAGACTCCTGGCGAGAGATGGGCGTATGAGATTTGCATCAGAACCAGAGTCTATCAATACCGGAACAGAGATGGAGGCAAATTCAGATCTGAACATAGCTTTAATTTTGAGATGGGCAGGATTGTCTAGCAGCAGGTTTTGACTCACCCTGACTCTTGGTTTCACAGGCGTCTTGTCATTCTTTACGTGACAGTCACTCACCACATGTCTCAGTTGTCCACAGTAAAAGCACCGCCCGTCCCTCTGTCGCCAAAGTCGCTCCTCCACGGGGAGACGGGTGTGTCCCAGCTGCATGGACTCCTCGGCACAGGCTCCCGTGGGGGTGAGGCTGGAAGCTGCAGGCCTGACATGACTGGGGAGATCAGCAGCGTCACTCCTCCAACTCCTGTTCGGCGACGAGCGAACCCCAAAGCGGCCCCTCTCCAGCTCTCTCTCCGACAGTCTCTTGTCGATCTTGATTGAGAGCGCTATGAGTGAGTCGAGGTCCTCTGGGAGGTCGATTGAGACCAGATGATCCTTCATGTTTTCAGAAAGTCCTTGAACAAAAGCATCTATTAACGCAGCCGCGTTCCACTCACTTTTACCCGCCAGGGTGCGGAAATCAATGGCGTAATCCGACACCCTATGTCTGCCTTGTTTCAATTTAATCAGTGATCTAGAAGCCTCACGACCAGGTGCAGTGCGTTGGAATACCTGCTCTAAAGCCCTGATAAACTCTGTGAGAGAGGAGCAAGAAGGATATCGACGGCTCCACTCTGCAGTGGCCCACGCTTCTGCTCGCCCTGAGAGGTGGGAGATAATAAAGGCTATCTCGGCCCGATCAGAGGGGAAAGAGGCTGCCTGTAACTCAAAATTCACATTGCGTGAGAAAAGTCCGAATGTCACCTGACTCGCCTGAAAAACGTTCAGAACGAGACAACTGCTTACAAAATACATTATCATTAACATGAAGCGGCGCCTCCGCTGCCAAACCCGGAAGTGGGTCACTCGCAGCGACAGCCGCGGCCGGCTGACAGGCTAAGGTATCCAAATCGTGAGGCAAAAGCTAGATCAATGACAAAACTGTGATTACCAGCAAGACAAGACAAGAAAGAGTGCTGGGACAAAAACTGTGACGTACGACGAACTGGCAACAAGACAGGGTAGGAATGAGGATTAAATACATGAGGTGATAGGGGGTGATGAGACACAGCTGGGGAGGAACAATCAGGAAACAGGTATGACAGCGCCAGACAGGAAGTAAAACCTATGGAGTTAAGGAGAGACAGGTGAATCTTTCAAAATAAAACAGGAAGTACAGGACAAGACACAAAACATGAACATAAAATGGGTGACTTAACTAACTGAAAACAGGATCATGACAGACAAGGGTTTTTGTTTGTTTGTTTTTATTAACCCTTTATTCACCAATAAGTGCCTACATATAACCAAATACAAAGTCAACAAGCAAGCAATGACATTGGATTGATGTAAAGTAAATGTGAAAGTAAGAAAGCAACAACAATAGTATGGACAACAATAAAGAACATAAAGATATTTAAAGACAAAACAAAAACAAACAACAAAAAAAGTCTATGCATATGCACTTTTTTTAAAAAAAAATTCTCTTTTGCTTTCTTCCTTTTTCTTTTCCTTCCCCTCCCTTCCCTTAGCTACACAACTGTGTTTACTTTTTAATCCGTATTATATTGTATTGTATTGTATTGTATTGTGGCATCAGCTCACTGGCAAAAGGACAGTGCTGAGAATTGTTGAATATATTTTATTGAATTGTTAAAGTTGGGTTTTTTTTGCAAAGCTAATAGTTTTTCCAGTGATATGTGTTGTGTTAGTAGATCTAACCATTGTGAGATACTGACTTTTTTCCTGTTTTTCCAGTTTAGTAGTATTGTTTTCTTGGCGATAGTTAGGGCCACAAGAAGTGGTGTTATGATTTGGTTTGGACATGTATCAATTGTATTTAGATCACCAAGTATACATAGAGAGGGGGATAACGGAATGGTAAAGCTAAGAAATTGGGATAGTGTGGTGGTTACTTGTTGCCAGAAATGTTGTATTGGTGGACATGACCAGAGTGCGTGGAGGTAGATGTTGGTTGTATTAAGTGTACAATGAGTGCATTTTGTCTGATTAAGTTAATCCCATTAAATTCATCTTGTGCTGTGTGATGTGTGTTCTGTGGATAATCTTATACTGTATTAGTCTTACGTTAGTGTTCTTGGACATGCAGAAGATGTTATTACAGATTTTATTCCAAAAGTGGTTATCAGTGCGGATGTTAAGGTCTTCCTCCCATTTGTTTATAGGGATACATGATGTATTGTCAGTATCGGATATACGTTTATACAATTTTAGAAGTGGTTTCTTAGATTTTGCAATTTTATTGATCTCGTCCAGTAGCGGTGGTTGTCCTAAATTTATGGTGTCTAGTTTTGCCTTTATTTCATGTTTTAATTGGACGTATTCTAAAAATTGTTGTTTCCCCAATACCGTATATATATATATATATATATATATATATATATATACATATGTATATATATAAATATATATATACATATATATATATATATACATATGTATATATATAAATATATCAATAAGCTCTTGGAATGTTAGCAGAGGGTTATGGTCAGAGATATGATGGAGGTGTGTGATGCCTTTTTCTATCCATTTAGCGCATGTTAGGTGATTTATTTGCAATGAAGTCCGGATTGTGCCATATGGGTGTTTGTGTGGTGGGTGAGATTGTGGTATTTTTTATTTCATTGACTTTCCACCAAGTTGTTAGAGTTGTAGATATTGCAATGTTTTTGAAGGAGTTGTGTTTTTTGATTGAGTCAGTGATGAAAGGTATGTCTGAGATTGCTATGTTTTGGCATGTTCACTGACAAGCCATGGGTGGTGGTTTTAAGTTGCGTAGATCCATTTGACAAGGTATTGTAACTGATTTGCTAAATAGTAGGGATGGAAATTTTGTGCTTCAGACCTCCTTGTTGTTTTGATTGTTGTGATGTGGATAGTTTTATTCTGGGCTTTTCATTTTTCCAATAAATTTGTTATTTTGTTGTTATTATTATGATTATTATTATTACTATGTTATGTGTTAAACCATTTTACTGTAGGTTGGATTGGGATCATTGTAAATAAGTAATTGATTCTTGGCAATAGCATCATCTTTATTGTTGCTATGCGTCCTATAATGGAAAGTGGTAGTGTCATCCATCCATTGAAGTCATTTTCTATTGTTTTTAGTAATGGTGTGAGGTTCAGGTGGAATAACTCTGACAGCTATTGGAGTATGTATTGATGGTCTTGATAAGTTCTTTGACTGATCTGTCTGGGTTTTGTATGAATCAAAGTATGTCATCTGCGTATGAGCTAATTTTATGTATTATTTTATTCGTGGAGATACCAGTGATGTTGTCATTTTGTCATATTGCTGCTAATTAATGCTAACTAATGGTTTGATAAACAGTGCAAATAGTGAAGGTGAGAGTGGACATCCTTGTCTGGTGCCTCAATGGAGTGTGAAATTTTGTGAGATAAGGTTGTTAGTGATGATTGCTGCTCTTGGTTTATTATAGAATGTTTCAATCCAGTGTATACATGACTGCCCAAAACCAAATTTGTCCAGGGTTTTTATAAAAAATTGTTGTTCTTGAGTTATATTTATCAGGTTGAAAAAACGAGGTGTGTTATTTGATGAGTGTCTGCCTTTAATAAATCCTGTTTGGTCTTGGTGAATTAGTGTTGAAATTACCGATTCAATTTGGGTTGTTAGTGCTTTGCTAATGATTTTGATATCGGTGTTTATTAAAGAAAAAGGTCTAGGGTTGCCAAGTGTCCCTTGAAAAATGGAATTGTCCCGTATTTAGAAGCAAAGGTACACATCCCGTATTGAGCTGAAAAGGGATGCACTTTGTCCCGTATTTCAGTGAGAATCAAAATAGTCAGTAAAATGTCAATGGAATCAATGAATGACAGGGCGTTTTATATGAAAATTGACAGTAACCTTATTGCCAGCCCTCTCCTGCTCTGTTACCAATGAGCTGACAGCACACTCACACATGAGTATGACAATGCAGAATACAGCTCATCTCATTGGTCGAGGTACTGTTGCTTGCAAATAGATACCGGAAGACAAGAGGCCGGGGCAACTGGGAAAACAAAGCAACATGGATAACACAGATAACACAGATTCACAGGACACTGCCGATGGTACGCCTTCCACCGCGACCAGTAATGTGACTCCTCCATGAAAAGAAAAGAAAAGGCTGCAAAAATAAAGACACGAATGGGAAAGAGAACATGTGGCTGGAAAAAGTGCACGATAATGTTTACAAGACGCACTGCACTGTCTGTCAGCGCACTTTTTCTGTAGCCCATGGTTGACTGTTTGACGTGAAACAGCATGCTTCTAGTGGTGGACACATTAGAAACGTGAGGGACAACAAAACCAGGAGGACCCTTGACCGGTTTGTTGTCCACCAGGCAACACCAGAAGCTGATATGGTGTGTAAAAAAATAAGATTTTTTTTTTAACCCTCTGGTTATATGGGAAAGTGCAATAAATGTCAGCATTTTATGGCCAAAAAATTTGTTTAGTGTAATAAACATGTACAATTGATAGATGAATACATAAAATGGATAATACCTAAAAATACATAGATGAATACTAAATAAAGAATACAGACTATACTGTATACACACATATGTACAACCTGACACATTTCTTACAAGTCCATAGATAAATAGAAAAATGTAACGTGCATAATTTATACTGTACAGGCAGTTGATACTATAAACTATACATACATCAGTAAGATTTTTTCTTTTTTCTTCTTTACAGGTGACTGCTGCAGAGGTAGCCCATATCTACCACACTGAGAAGCATGCTTTAAGTTACAACTCAGCTGACTGTGCACTCAAGCTGACTCTCCGAACACTGAATGACTCCAGCATTGCCAAGAAGATGTCCTGTGGGAAAATGAAAGCTGAGGCAGTGGTCACAGATGTTCTGTCTCCAGAGGCAATAGAGGAGGTGATCAAAAAATTGACAAGTGGTAGAAATGCACTCCCATTCTCTCTTCACACCGATGCCTCTAATAAGGGAAATCGGAAGATGTTTCCCTTGGCTGTGCAGTTTTTCATGCCAGAGAAAAACTAGTCAACAAGATAATAGATTTCGTTGAAAATCCAGATGAATCTGCAGAGGGAATAGTCAAAACAATACAAAGCTCTCTTCAAAACATGGGCCTATCCCTAGATTATGTTTCTGCATTCAGTGCTGACAACGCAAATATCAATTATGGCATCCACAACTCAGTCTCCAAAAAATTCAGAGAGGCCAACAGTGAGAGCCTTCGTGGCAACTGCCATGCACATATTGTCCATAAACCCCGGACAAGCTCTCAGTGGATGTGGAAAAAAATGTCCTCAAGATATACAGTTTCTTTTCCTCCTCTGCCAAAAGGAGAGAGTCCCTGAAGGAGTTCTGTGAATTTTGTGATGTTTAATTCCATGAAATCCTCCCTGCAATCACCCACCTGCTGCAGAACTGGGTTCCGCCAAAGTCATATCTCATCAGCATTGGTGAGGAATGTCCAAGGCGCCTGAAAGCATTGCTCAGGTTAATAGAAGGTGGTGCTGGAGTTGAGGAAGAGGCAGGCATTGTGGAAGTGTACCCCCTCTTCTGTAATAATGTCATGTCCCTGTTTGAAGATGTGTGTGTTGACCTCTATTCCATCATGGACTCTTTTCTGAGAAGATTAATTCAGAGAAGAGATGATGGGTTCTACGAGTACCTAACAAGACAAAAGCTCCAGTGTCTCTCACCATCTGATGCTGATGTTGCCAGGCAGGAGTTTGCAACCTTCTTAAACACTGCCATCAGTTATGTCCAGAAGTGGTTTGACTTCTCAGAGCAAAACTGGCTCTTTCACCTGCAGCCCTTCTCTCTAGCATCTGGGAAGATCTCCTTTGATGACATGGAGAAGATCATTGAGCAGCTTCACCTGGTTGGCAGGTAAGAATGAAACAATTGCCAGTGTAGTGATGATAATAATAATAATAATAATAATAATAATAATAATAATAATAATAATGAATTTTATTTGAAGCCACCTTTCTTGGCACTCAAGGACACCGTACAGAAAAAAATGGCATTAAAAAGACATTAAAAAGAAACAACAATTTTAAAAAACAAAACAAAAAAAAAACAATAGAAAGCGACAGAGCAATTGGCATCAGATGGAATAGGCAGTTTTAAACAGATGTGTTTTGAGTTGTGATTTGAAATGGTGGAGTGAATCCATGTTTCTGAGTTGGGGTGGTAATGAATTCCAGAGACGGGGAGCAGAGCATTCAGCCGCAGTGGTGAGGCGGGCGGAGGGGACAGACAGGTGTATGGAGGAAGAGGATCTGAGGGAGCGGGAGGGAATGGGAACATGGAGGAGGTTGGACAGATATGGGGGGGGGAGGCTGTGGATGGCCTTGAATGTTAACAGGAAGACTTTAAATTGAATACAGAACTGAACCGGGAGCCAGTGGAGCTGTTGGAGGACAGGAGTGATGTGGTGGATGGAGGGGGTTCGAGTAATGATACGGGCAGCTGAGTTCTGGACCAGTTGAAGGTATGGAGGGAATTGTGAGGGAGGCTGAAGAGGAGAGAGTTACAGTAATCGAGACAGGAAGTGACGAGGCTGTGGACAGGGATGGTGGCAGTGTGGGGGGTAAGTGAGGGGCGGAGACAATTGATGTTTCTTAGGTAGAAGTAGGCAAACAGGGTAATGTTACTGATGTGAAAGTGAAAGGATAGTGTGCTGTCAAGGATGACACCCAGACTCTTAACCTGGGGGGAGGGTGAAACGGAGGAGTTATCAATAGTGAGAGAAAAGCTGTCGGTTTTGGTGGATTGGATTTGGTGCCAATGAGGAGAGCCTCGGTTTTGTTACTGTTTAATTTAAGGAAGTTTAGGGTGAACCAGGTTTTTATTTCAGTGATACAATCAGTGAGGGAGGTGGGTGGGAGAGTGGACGAGGGTTTAGTAGTGAGGTAGAGCTGGGTGTCATCAGCGTAACAGTGGAAGTGAATGTTAAATTTGCGGAACATATTGCCGAGGGGAAGGAGGTAGGTGATGAAGAGGAGGGGCCCCAGGACAGAGCCCTGGGGCACACCTGAAGTGATGGAGGAAAGGATGGATTTAAAGGATTTGAGTTGAATGAACTGAGTGCGGCCAGAGAGGTAATATGTGAACCAGTCTAATGGAGTGTGGGTGATGCCAATGGAGGATAGCCTGTTGAGGAGGGTGGTGTGACAGATGGTATCAAAGGCTGCACTCAGGTCGAGGAGGATGAGGATGGTGAGGAGTCCAGAATTAGCTGCCATAAGGAGGTCGTTGGTGATTTTGATGAGTGCTGTTTCAGTGCTATGAAGTGGGCGGAAACCGGACTGGAACTGTTCATACAGGTTATTGTGGGATAGGTGAGAATGGAGTTGGGAAGCAACTGTTTTCTCGAGGATTTTGGAGATGAAGGGTAGATTGGAGATAGGACGGAGGTTGTTGAAGTTGGAGGGGTCGGCACCAGGTTTTTTCAAAATTGGGGTAATGGCAGCAGTTTTGAAGGATGTAGGGACAGTTGCAGTGGTGAGAGAGGAGTGGATGATGGCAGAAATGAGGGGGACCAGAGAGGGGAGGCAGGCTTTAACAAGTTGTGTGGGGAGGGGGTCTTGTTGACAAGTGGATGGCTTGGATTTCTGGATGAGTTCTGTGATTTCTGAGAGAGTGGGGAGTTGGAAGGAGGAGAATGAGTGTGTGGATGGGCGAAAGTCGGCTGAGATGCTGAGGTGAGGGTTTGAGCCAAGGTGCTGGTGGATATTCTTGATTTTTGCAGTGAAAAAGGACATAATGGAGTTGCAGAAGGAGGTTGTGTACAAGTGAGGGGGGAGAGAGTCCTAGGGTTGGGTAATATTGTTAAGTAGGGAGAACAGTGACCTGGAGTTTCCTTTATTTGCAGTGATTATACTGGAGTAGTAGTGGGTTTTGGTGCTGGCAATGGAGTCCTTATAATGTAAGATGTGGTTATTGTATTTCTTTCTGAATAGTGAGACCAGTTTTTCTATAGAGTTGTTCAAGTTGCCAACCTTTGGTTTTCATGAGACGAAGATCAGGGGTGAACCAACGGGCGGAGACGAAGAATCAGATCTGGTTTTTAACAGAGCAAGAGAATTAAGAACATTATGGAGTCCAGTGTTGTAATGAGAAACCAGATGATCAGGGGTGGATAAACTGTGGATGTCAGGGAGGCAGAAGGAGTGGATACTTGAAGTGAGAGTGGCGGGGTTAATGTTCTTTATATTCCGGAATGAAATGAGGCATGGTGTCTTAGAGATGGAGAGAGTGAGTTTCACTGTAAATGAGAGGAGAAAGTGGTCAGTTATGGGGAGTTCATCAGCTGTAAGGTCAAGAGGGGTGACACCAGAGCAGCAGATTAAGTCCAGAATGTGTCCTTTGGAGTGTGTGGGAATAGTGGTATGCTGCTGACATCCAAAACTCTCTAAACAGGATGTAAAGTCTTTGGTGAGAGGCAGATTGATATTGTCCATGTGGATATTGAAATCACCCAGCAGTATTATGTTTGGTGAGAGAGGATAGATGGGTGAGGAAAGCAGCAAAGTCATTTAAAATGTCCCTATTCGGTTTAGGGGGGCGGTAGACAGTAGCAATGATGGTTGGAGTGGGACCAGACAACTCGCAGACAGTCAATCAATCAATCAATCAATTTTATTTATAAAGCCCAATATCACAAATCACAATTTGCCTCACAGGGCTTTACAGCATACGACATCCCTCTGTCCTTTGGACCCTCACAGCGGATAAGGAAAAACTCCCCCAAAAAAACCCATTAACAGGGAAAAAAACTGGTAGAAACCTCAGGAAGAGCAACTGAGGAGGGATCCCTCTTCCAGGACGGACAGACGTGCAATAGATGCCGTACAGAACAGATCAGCATAATAAAATAACAGTAATCAGCATGACACAATGAGACAGAGAGAGAGAGAGAGAGAGAGAGAGAGAGAGAGAGAGAGAGAGAGATGCAGGTAATGACAGTAGCTTACAACAACATTATTGAAAGTAATAATAGTATAGTTGTAGTTCTGGCTACTGTGATACAATATGATGAAAGTATGTATTAATATGTGGTAGTATACATGTGTGACAATAGTCATGTGTATAATAACAGTAGAAGTATGACTAATGACTAATGATGGCAGCAGCAGCAGCAGCAGGAGGCATCTGGCAGGACCACGGTAGCAGCACAACCACACACATCACGCTGTCCAGGCACCGCTGTGATATGAGTTAATCTGAAAGACAGTGGAGCACAAAGGCTCCGGAGAAGAAGCCGAGTTAGAGACATGCAGAATGGCCAACTTAGCAAGATGCAGTAATGGAATACAAGAGAGAGAGCCCGGTGTATTATAGGGGGGTCCTCCAGCAGACTAGGCCTAAATCAGCCTAACTAGGGGCTGGTACAGGGCAAGCCTGAGCCAGCCCTAACTATAAGCTTTATCAAAGAGGAAAGTCTTAAGTCTAGTCTTGAATGTGGAGACGGTGTCTGCCTCCCGGACCGTAACAGGAAGATGATTTCACAGGAGAGGAGCCTGATAGCTGAAGGCTCTGGCTCCTGATCTACTTTTGGAGACTTTAGGGACCACGAGTAACCCTGCGTTCTCAGAGCGCAGTGTTCTGGTGGGGTAATATGGCAGTATGAGCTCTCTAAGATATGACGGAGCTTGACCATTTAGAGCTTTGTAAGTTAACAGTAGGATTTTAAATTCAATTCTGGATTTTACAGGGAGCCAGTGCAGAGAAGCTAAAACAGGAGAAATATGATCTCGTTTCTTAGTTCCTGTTAGTACACGTGCTGCTGCATTCTGAATTAGCTGGAGAGTTTTTAAGGACTTACTAGAGCTACCTGATAATAGAGAGTTACAGTAATCCAGCCTAGAGGTAACAAAAGCGTGGACCAATTTTTCTGCATCTTTTCGGGTCAGGATAGGCCTAATTTTTGCAATATTACGCAGATGAACAAAAAAAAAAAAAAACAGTGGATTCAAATGAGCTGGAGACAGGCACAGACACCGACGAGACTTTCCACTTCTCGCGGTAAATGATCACGAGACCTCCTCCCCGGCCGGAGCCACGGGGTTGACAGATGCAAACAAATCCACTAGAAGTGGATTCATTCAGCTTAGAGAAGTCGTTAGACTGTTGCCATGTCTGGGTTAAACAAAGAAAGTCTAGCTTACAGTCTGGAGCAGATGGACTTAACTGCTGTTGAGCTGTTATGGTGGAAATTCCGGCGGGACCCTCGGTGGATGTATCTCCGGCAGGGCCGGAAGGTGATGTCCGGGTGAAGATGGAGTGCCTCTGGCGCAGGTCCAGGCAGGTGACAGCGCAGCCGGAGGAAGTCAGTGGCCGAGTATTGGAGCAAACCCGTCACTGGCAGGTGAATAGGCAGTAGAAAGAGCCAGGCACAGACAAACAAGATGTATGTCCTACTGGCCCACATTGTGGATGAGGACTTAGGCAGCGTCAACGGCCAGAAAAAACGCCAGGTGAGGCTCAAGCCGGGACAGGACAGGTGAACTAACAGTTAATACTCACACAGACGGTAGTGCCGGCAAATCGTGGAAGTAACGTTATTCCAAATGAAGGCAATTGTCTATTCTGTCCGATTAGGTTATAAAACCAGAAAATAAGCGTTCACTCGTCGGCCGTGATGATTCGAAAATATATACAAATAAATACATAATCATAAACTTACTTTACAGTATACACACATATACAACCTTTTAAACAACATCTTACAAATTCAAACAGTTCATATATTTGTTGGAAGGATGGATGGATAAATAAATAAACTATACAGGTACTTAAAATACTATACAAAATTATAAATATATACAATAAGATTTTTTTTCCATTTATTTACCACAGTAAATGACCTATGTGCCACTTACGACTCAGGTCATAAACTCCCCAACATCCAGGCTGTTGTATCCTTTGTCCTCAGCATCCCATCTTCCACTGGGTTTGCGGAGAGGATTTTCTCTTTCATGAAAAATAAGTGGAATGATGTGCAGAACAAATATTCTGCTGAACTAATTAGGAGTGAGCTCATTGTCAGTCTAAATTATGAAATTTCTTGCTCAGAGTTTTACTCTGTAGCACTAAAAGACAAACAACTCCTTACTGCAGCAAGAGCTCAAAAGAAATACCAATCGAAATTAAAGCTGCAAGCAGCTATGAACGGGTCCTCGCACCTTCACGCAACTCGGGGGGGCTGGTAGGACACCTTCTGACGCGTCAGTTCATTTTTGTCAAAGTGGCTTGACATATCCTTGATACAGTGCTGGAATGACATATTTCACATTTTGTATCACTTCCTCTTTCCACGAGAGGGAGCTGGAGAGCGCACTAATTATACATCATGTTTTTATACATCAAATATACACTACAGCATTTAACTGTCAGATAAATCAAAAGATAAGTGTTTGATGAGACCTACTTCCTGACGCCACTGGGTGGCACTATGAGTATCAGGAAACATGGTCATATAAATGTTTTCAGAGCAGGACTAATATGAATCTGTAGTTTGATGGAGATCGGACCATTTACTCCAAAGTTATAGCAATTTCCTGTTTCATGGCGAGACATCAAAATTAAACCCTCTGCAGCGGGCATAGACACTAATGATATGTCATGTTTGTGTACATCAAATATAAACCACAGCAGTGAAATTTCAGGTTAATCCAAAGAGAAGTGTCTGATAAGAAGTACTTCCTGAGACATTGTTGGGATTAATTACACCCCCATGATAGACTCAATTACTTCCTCTATAGATAGATGGAACTCCTTCCCCTTATCGCTTGTAGCAAGAATTAATGCTCTTAAATTAAATATAATGCCCAAACTTCTGTATTTGTTCCAGAACATCCCATTGCCACCTCCTATTAATTTATTCCCACTCCTAAAGAAAGTTTTTGTACGTTTTTTGTGGAATAATAGACGACCGAGGCTACGTTTATCACTCTTGTACCTACCGTATGATTGAGGAGGCCTCAGGTGCCCCAATCCACTTTGGTATTATTGGGCAGCTCAACTGAAGACTATGATGCATTATTTTACAGATAAGTCCCTCCCACCTTGGATGAATATTGAAAACTGCTCAGTCCCTCTCCCTCAGTACATATACTCAGCAAAAGTCGAAATGCTGAAAAAAAAGACAAAAAAATCCTATAGTCAGAAATATGATTATAATTTGGTATCAGGTTAAGAAGTATTTAGGTGAATCCTCCTCTCTGTCACGCTTCAGCCCGATATGGGGTAACCAATTTTTCCCTCCAGGCAGAGCAGACCCTGGTTTTAGGAAGTGGGCCGAAAAAGGTTTGAAGACAATAGGGGATCTCATGGGATCAGATGGTGGGACTTTGATGTCATTTGAGGAGTTGATTGCCAGGTATGACATTCCAAACAAACATCAATTTAAATATCTACAGGTGAGAAACTTTATTAGATCATCTCAAAACCAGTGTTTGTCAATCCCCCCGTTGTCCACTTTGGAAACGGAAATGAAAAAAGATTGCTTTGGAAAGGGAATTATCTCCAAACTATATAACATGTTAGCAGAGGGTTCTTCTGAGTCTTCTTTACGGAAACTTAACGCCTGGAGGGAAGATTTACAGGGGGGCTTGCCCTCCGAGGACTGGGAAAAAGCGTGTGCTGAAGCACAAACGCAAACTACCAATACTCGTCTCAAAGTATTGCAATATAATTGGCTAATGAGAACATATGTGACGCCAGAAAAGCTTAATAAGTATAATGATGCCATCCCAGACCTGTGTTTCAGGTGTGGAGAGGAGAAGGGGACGTTCTTCCGCTGTATCTGGGAATGCAATAAACACCAACAGTTCTGGTGGGAGATTAAACAAGCTTTAGAGACTATACTAGGTATAAAATTAGTTCTTGACCCTAAACTATTTATTCTAGGTTTATATCCTGATAGACATCATATGTCTAGGAAAATAATCACTGCCCTGGATTTATGTTTACTGCTTGCAAAAAGAGTCATGACACTTTCATGGAGGAGTACCAGTAAACCAAAATTCTGAAACTGGATTAAGGAAATATCCACAACTTTACCTATGGAGAACATTACTTACATCATAAAGGGGAAACTATCACAATTTGAAAACATTTGGGGTCCTTTTATGGAATATATGGAGAGTGTGGATTTAACTAATGTGGGGAATGAAGTGGACAAAGCGTAGTTTTTGGTAGTCCTTTGCAGTGTCCTAAAATAATTTCTTTTCTTTTGATACTTAATTTCTGTATTCTGTGTGAATTGTACATCTGAGTTTGTATTTTTGAACCATACACAATAGTGAAATAATTTGGGCTAACTCTTGATAATATAGAGAAACCTTTGTTGTTCTAGTGGTTGTTGTTTTTTATACTTGTACTTTCAAATAAGTGTTGCTCTATGTTATCTCATAACCTGACTTGCAAAGAAGGTCGATTTCAATGCTGGACAATAATTTAGCTGCTCCTGACGTCCCCTTTGATGTGAGAGCACTCTTATCTCTGTATATTTATGTACTTTGGAAGCATTTTGAAAACTCAATAAAGACAATTTTGGAAAAGAAGTACTTCCTTACACCACTAGGTGGTGCTCTGGCTATCATGGTATATTGTCATATAAATATGTTTAGGGTGGGACGAATATGAATCATGTGGAGTTTGGTGGACATCGGACCATTTACTCCAAAGTTATCGCAATATCCTGTTTCATGGCGAGACATCAAAATTAAACCCTCTGCAGCGGGCTTTAGAATGTCATGTTTCATTCATCGAGTAGGTGGCGCCATGAGTAACACCGTAGACACTAATGATATGTCATGTTTGTGTACATCAAATATAGACAACAGCAGTGAAATTTCAGGTTAATCCAAAGATAAGCGTCTGATAAGAAGTACTTCCTTTCACCACTAGGTGGGTCTATGACTTTCATGGTATATTGTCATATAAATGTGTTCAGGGTGGGACGAATATGTATCATGTCAAGTTTGGTGGACAATGGACCATTTAGTCCAAAGTTATAGCAATTTCCTGTTTCACTGCGATACATCAAAATTAAACCCCCTGGAGCAGGCGTAGACAATAATGATATGTCATGTTTGTGTACATCAAATATAGACCACAGCAGTGAAATTTCAAGTTAATCCAAAGATAAGTGTCTGATAAGAAGTACTTCCTTTCGCCACTAGATGGCGCTATAACTATCACAGTATATTGTCATATAAATGTTTTCAGGGCAGGACAAATATGAATCATGTGAAGTTTGGTGGACAACAGACCATTTACTCCAAAGTTATAGCAATTTCCTGTTTCATGGTGAGACATCAAAATTAAACCCTCTGCAGCGGGCTTTAGAATGTCATGTTTCATTCATCGAGTAGGTGGCGCCATGAGTAACACCAATATATTGCCATGCAGATGTGTTCAGGGGCAGACAATGATCACACATATCAAATTGGGGCCAATTAGAGCAATGCATGATGGAGTTAGAAGGACCTGATATTGGGAAACCATTTCAGGTGACTATCTCTTGAAGCTCATCGAGAGAATGCCAAGAGTGTGCAAAGCAGTAATCAGAGCAAAGGGTGGCTATTTTGAAGAAACTAGAATACAAAACATGTTTTCAGTTATTTCACCTTTTTTTGTTAAGTACATAACTCCACATGTGTTCATTCATAGTTTTGATGCCTTCAGTGAGAATCTACAATGTAAATAGTCATGAAAATAAAGAAAACGCATTGAATGAGAAGGTGTGTCCAAACTTTTGGCCTGTACAGGGGTACAAAGTCGGATAAAGAATAATAATAATAGTAAACAGCACGATTTGAATAGCGTCCTCGGACGACTTTGTTGTCGCTCAGGCCCTTATAATAATAATAACAATAATAAACAGCGCGATTTGAATAGGGTCCTCGGATGACTTCGTCGTCGCTCAGGCCCTAATAATAATAATAATAATAATAATAAGCATTCGAAAAACAGTAGGGACCTCGTAGGTTGAGACCTGCTTGGGCCCTAATAATAATTAAAGCTGCAAGCAGCTATGAACGGGCCCTCGCAGTCCAAGCGCGTCGGGGCATGCTGCCGTCGGGGGCGTGCACCTAGATGTCTTGTCAGCTGTAATAAATAAAAAAATAAACGTTATTTCTTACTTACATTTCCAGTATGCAGGTAGGCACCCAACCCACGTACGTTCCAAAAAGTAGAAGCTGAATACATGCCCAATAGTTCAAGGTCTTCTGACTCTTTAAAAGTTGACATGGTGTCTCTAGCTCAGAGTACGAGGGACAAGAAGAGGTTGAAAGTCGATGAGTTCTGAAGAGGATTTGAAGATTTTCCAATTTACTTCCATTCACACTAATTAGACTGCCACCAGAGCGCCACCTATTGGCCGATTTGCACCGAATTTTGCACAATCCCTCATTGGGCCACGGAACACAATTAGCAAAAGTGTTGTGGTTATCGGACTGTATTTGGTCAAGATATGAAAGACTGTCTGTTTTGAACACAGTGTGCAGGAATTCGTTGTTTTATATTTTGGGCGTTTTTTGGACTATCACAATTCTTTTAGCAACTTTTTGTCAGGAGGGTCCACAGATGGTTCATGCAAAGTTTGGTGCAAATCAGTCAAATCGCCTAGGAGGAATTCGAAAAAGTATATTTTTCATTTGTCACGATTTAGCAAATGGAAAGTTACTGTGAAAGTGGGCGTGGCTTACACCACACAATTCAGCTCAATTCAGAGAACACGTAAATAGAAGGTTTAACAGTGTGCAACATATTATGTGGGAGTTATGAACCAAAAACGCTTTTGCATTGAAAATAGCGCCACCTGCTGGTCATGTTTGGTGTGTGAGTTACAGGGGCCAGTCTATACCACCCCTATCAATTTTATTTCCATGAGTGTTATGGTGTTGGCACAGTGCCAAATATTAAATTAGACGGCCACCAGAGCACCACCTAGAGGCGGATCAGTAAGTCCTTCGTCAGATATCCTCAGGAGGATATCTGACGAAGGACTTACTGATCCTTCGTCAGATATCCTCAGGAGGGCATTGACAATAATTATACCAAGTTTCGTGTTAATCCACCCAAGTGATGTTGAGATATAAAATACTTCAATTTAAAGAGCGCCACCTTGTGGTCATCACCCGAAATTTTGCAGAGAGCCTCAGGGGCTCATGGGGAAGTGGTATCCTGAGTTTCATGTCATTCGGATACACCAATGTGGAGATATGCAGCACTTCCTGTTTAAATGAAATCTGCAGGAAGTTGTTATTTAATAACTTGAGTATTCTTTGGAATATCAAAATTCTTTTAATAACTTTCCGTCGGGAGGGTCCACAGATGCTGTGTGCAAAGTTTCATGCCAATCAGTGAAATTGCCTGGGAGGAGTTCGAAAAAGTAGTTTTGCAACATTTTGTGAATTTGCGGGGAAAAAAAGGAAGGCAGAAATGGGCGTGGCCTATACAAAAAGATTCAGCACAATCCACTGAAAGTGTGGATATAAGGTTTTTGAATGTGCCATAAAGTATATGGGAGTTATGAGCCAAAACGCACTTTCCTTAATAATAGCGCCACCTAGTGGTGGAAATTCAGGACGACAATAGATTATAAAACAGGTGTGACTTATATTCCAGGTTTGGTGAGTTTTGGGGTATGTTCAGGCAGTGAAAAATGCAATCATTTTGGCGAAAAAATAACTAAATAAATAATCAAGAGAAAAACAATATGGATCTCGCAGGTCTGTGACCTGCTCGGGCCCTACTTAAAACTGCAAGCAGCTGTGATCGGGCCCTCGCTCCCCCATGCAACCATGGGGGCCGAAGCGAGAAGGGAGAAAAAACCTGGCAGGAGTGAAAAAAAGCAATGTTTCATTCATCCACCAGGTGGCGCTACGAGGGTAACCAGATGTGGCCAGGTGCGTTCAGGGGTGGACCCTCATCACACGTGAAATTTCAAGCAAATTGGATAATGCATGAAGGATTTATACCAAGTTTATGTTCTGTGGCGAAAGATGAAAAGTCGCCACCTCCGCCGCGGCAGCCTGCAACATGACAGGACATGTGTGTTACTGTGGAGATTCATCAACTTGATCATCATGTGGCCACAAAATGTAGTTGATCAGGTCAGGAGCTTGAGGTTGGTGTTTGTCAGTGTAAAAGATGGCATTTCCTGTTCCCACAAGGGGGTGCCATGAGCAAGATTGCCTGCGAGCATATGGAGGTGTTGAGGGCAGGGCTCTTATCATGTACAGAAATTTTGAAGCAGTTTGGACGAATTATGTGGGAGAGAGAGCTGCTTGAGTAAGCATGGCGATGGATCAAAAATGGCAGTGCCATAGCAGCCACGCCCTTTGACCTACAGACATGCAGAGCACAACTTTTGATCAGCATGGTCTCTGGATAATCTGTAAAAAATCTGAAGTCAGTTGGATGAAATCCCTAGGACTAGTTTGTTAAAATACAAGATGTGGAAATCACGCCAAAATGACAAGTCAAAATCAAAATGGACGACTTGTATCTGTGTATCAATTTTCATGAGGATGTGAGGTCGCCAAAGCCATCAAAAAACCAAACGTATTTGGTGGCGAGGGAGGCACCATAGCAGCCACGCCCCTTGACAAAGAGAAAAGCTTTGAATAACTTTTGATCAGCATGGTCTCTGGATGATCTGTAAAAAATTTGAAGTCGATCGTCTAGGACTAGTTCGTAAGATGTGGAAATCACGCCAAAATGACAGGTCAAAATCAAAATGGCAGACTTCCTGTTTGGAGTAGACCATTGGTGCAAGAGACTTTTATGTGCGTCTGGACAACATACATATGTGTACCAATTTTCATGTTCCAACTCCAAAAAAAATCCTGTGGGGAGGATTTCTTGAAAATTTCAAGGGGGCGCTATAGAGACATTTTGTCCCCCCCCATGGGCGACGCCCCTATCAGATGTAAGAGCTTGCCATTCTTGAACTGTGCATCAATTTTTATGAGGAGATGAGGTCTTTGAAGCCATTAAAAAGCCAAACGTATTTAGTGGCAAGGGATCGATAGTCACCACGCCGCCACATGGACACCATTAGACGAAGCTTTACAGCGTTCATAAGGTAGCTTCACCAACTTGTTCTGCATGCATTCAAAGTGGAATAAAGTTGATGCGGTCAAGTTTGTGGCATTAGTACATGTTAAAGTAAAAACTGGACACTTTCTGTTACCACCGGGGGGAGCTATGAGTAAGGTGGGATATTAACATATCGAGGCGTTTGGGGCGGAGCCATCATTATGTCCAGCAAGTTTGAAGCTGCTGAGATCAAGTATGTGGGCGGGAGAGCCGTTCGAAATTGGATGGCAAGAAAACAAAAAGTCACCAAAATTTGTCACGCCCTAGCGGCCACACCCCTTGACATAGAAAAAAGCTTTTAATAACTTTTAATCAGCATGTTCTCTGGATGATCTGTAGCCAATTTTAAGTCGATCGGACAAAATCCCTAGGACAAGTTCGTTCAAATTTAAGTTGTGGAAATCGGCGTAACGAAAAAATTCAAAACAAAATGACCAACTTTCTGTTAAATTAACATAAAGTTTTAATCAGTGTTGTCCATTGATTCATCATTAGGTCATAGCCTACCTTACATTTTAAATATATGTGTTCAGCTTTCATCTGACAGGGACAAAACACAGGGGCCAGCAACTGAAGAGACATGATAGTAAGTTTGCAATCTGATCCTGTCATAATGTGTTTGTTGATTTGCACTTGAAAAGGCATTGAGGTTTAAGTATGGTAGATTTTAAATTTCAGATTTCTGTTTGCATGTTTCGACCAACAGTGTTCAGTGACTTTATTTAGGCTATTTCAACAAATGTTGTAAATTTAAACACAATCACTAAAACGCTGTTAAAATGTTCAGACTATAGGCTACACGGTATATTAAAAAAACTCACTTTCATTCACTTCAACTCACTCACCACCATCCTGCTTATCATAAACATATAACCTCCAGCATTATAGGAATTGTATTCAATTATCATAGATGTGATAGATAATTATTCATGAATTCATGCCTACTGATTTTCACAATTTAAACCCCAGAATTGTTTTGTTCATGTTATTTTACAATGGAAACTGAGATTACACATTTTATGGGATAAACACTTTAGTAAAAGTGCTCTGACAGACAACTGTCCTGTGTAACCTATAAAAAGAGAACTACCACTCGCAAAAACAAGGACATGCAGATGTTTTATTCTGAGCAGGAGGTGACTCAGTCTCGAAACCCATCGGCGTTTGTCTGACGAGGATAAAGCATACATATGCAGGCATCTGGGTATAGAAATTAGAGGTGACTTAATGCTGTGTGATATTTTAATATGAGGGTTGTAGTTCAACTGTGGTTCAAAGAAATGACTGGCACAGGCATATGAGCATCCAAAACTTTAGATGAGGAACAAATATTCAACCAGGATTTCGATTGTAACAAACAGTGAACCCTCGCTAAATAATGTGCTTTGATTCGTTTTGGTAGCCTACAAGTCTACCATGAAGAAAAGAAACAGCATGTATGGTTCTGTCAGAGGAAGGAGACAGAGAGAAACTCAGGGTTTGTTGATGAAAACCTGCCAGTGAACCAGTTAGGGTTCACAGAGTTTAAGTTAACTACCTTTCTGGAACTGAAAACCCAGGGTTTCCCTCATCGCCGGGTTAACTAACGAAGAGTTTTCACTGAACCTGCTTTCCAAAACAAAACCCAGGTGGCTATAATGTGCCAAGAAATGCAGCAATGCCCAGGCAAAATCAGGAAGGAGAAGGACTTGTTGCTAGTATGCTTGTAAACAATGCAGGACTCAAACCTTTAGGAAAAACTGGCTTTGCAAATGGCTTGAGGAAACACATGCGTTCATGGTGTTTTTACACACAGAATACACACAATTTAATATAAAAAAATAAATCATAAAGTAACAGTAAATGTACACATCACTTGTTTGTTTCCAAGAAAACTCCACCACGCACCTACCAATACCTGCTGGATAAAATTGAATCAAGATCAACCAGTCACACTGTAAAAAAAAAACAGTAACATTAGTCCATTAGAATGGCAACAAGATGGCGCCCCCAGTGCGGACGCCTGTTACAGCAGCTCCTGCTCACCGACGAGCTTTTTCTCTATTTTTTTCTTTCTAACTTTCTTACTTGAGTTTCTTTCAGTTTAGCTAGCTAGCACTTATGTTTTGCTTTGGTATGGAGGCGAGGACCGCTCTCTTTATAGCGGTCTTTCTCCCATTTTTCATTTACACCTGGGACCAGCTGTTAGTGCTACGACACACGGCGGTGCGGCCAGAGGAGAGGCACGATATTCCCTGCGAGCTGCGGAAAAAGAAACGGGGATGTTGCGCCGGAGTGCAGCGCCGACACCGGAGGAGACGGTACAAACCCGTCCTCATCTCCGCCCCACAGTAGGCCCTTCAATGGACCTGATGCAGTTTGCCTACCAGCCTGGCACTGGTGTGGACGACGCCGTCATCTTCCTCCTGCATACAGCTCTTTGCCACCTGGAGAAGCCCGGAAGCTCTGTGAGAATCATGTTCTTTGATTTCTCCAGCACTTTCAACACCATACAGCCTGCACTTCTGAGGGACAAACTGGAGCACATAGGGGTGGCTAATCACCTCCCATCCTGGATCCTGGACTACCTCACGAATCGGCCGCAGTATGTCAGGACCCAGGATTGTGTATCGGACTTGGTTGTCTGCAGTATGGGGGCCCTGCAGGGGACAGTGCTGGCACCGTTCCTCTTCACCCTCTACACTGCAGACTTTTCATATGACACCCTCGCCTGTCATCTGCAGAAGTTCTCTGACGACTCTGCAATTGTGGGCCTCATCACTGATGGGGACAACAGGGAGTACAGAGAACTGAACCAGGACTTTGTGGACTGGTGCCTGAGGAACCACCTTCAGATCAACGCAGGGAAAACCAAAGAGCTGGTGGTGGATTTCTGCAGGCACAGACTCCTCCCCCCAACACCGGTGAACATCCAGGGAAAGGACATTAAGATGGTGACATCTTAGAAGTACCTGGGTGTTCATCTTACCAGTAAACTGGACTGGACTAATCACATAACAGCACTGTACAGGAAAGGCCAAAGCAGACTCTACCTGCTGAGGCGGCTCAGGTCTTTTGGAGTGCAGGGGGTGCTCCTGAAGACCTTCTCTGACACTGTGGTGGCATCTGCTATCTTTTACGGAGTGGTCTGCTGGGGCAGCAGCATCTCGGCTGCAGATAGGAAGAGACTGGACAAGCTGATCAAGATGGCCAGCTCTGTCGTGGGATGCTCTCTGGACTCTGTGCAGGTGGTGGGGGAAAGGAGGATGTCTCCACATCTCCGAGGACTAATGACTCCCAACCCCTGCAGGAGGAAATAAAAGCTCTGGAGAGCTCCTTCAGCGATAGACTAATTCCCCCAAAGTGTGTGAAGGAACGCTATCACAGGTCCTTCCTGCCTGCTGCTGTCAGGCTACATAACCAGCACTGCTCACAGTAAACTGCACCATGGACACTTTATGGACACCATAATAAGCATAACTGTCCCCCATGTTGTTATTGTTTATTTGCACATACAATATTCACTTTGCACTAAATATGAATTTTAGGAATTTCTCAATTGTGGGATCAATAAAAGTGTATCTTATCTTATCTTATCTTACTTTAAACCTAAAGCTGCAGTGGATTTTTTGAATACTTTCACCATCACACTTGGAACTTAAAGAGGCACTTCACAAGCTTAATTTTCAACCTATAAAAACAGTGGTATAATGTCTTCTGTGCCTCTTAAGGAGCTTTGTCGAGTATTAGGAAATACCCTGATGACGTCATTTGATGATAACATCAGCAGGATGATGTCATCTTGAGATTACAAATGTTATGTTACAAATGTAATATATAACAGAAAGCCTGCATTACAAACCGAGTGACTGTGGAATTTCAACAAATTTGACATAAGTTGAATCAGAACTTGTTAGCTTGTGCTTCAGCCATCTGATGAAGCAGATCTGCCAAGGGAAACTCAATAAAACTTAAAGATGTGTCTGACTTCCGGCCTGACTCCAACATGGTGGCAGCATAAAAAGGGAGCTCCCCGACATTGAGATTAAAAAGGCTCTATAAACCAGTCTATCAGTTTGAGAAAGCGAGGATAATTGTGAGAGTGTGGTAGAAAGGGAGATGATTAAGACCAGAGGAAAAAATCGAAAGTCGACTAAAAACGCGGATTTAAACCTCAAGCAAGATAACGAGCCAGCTAAGCTAGCAGGCGAGTTAGCCAAACTCGCAGAAGAGCCTACGGAGCTAGCTGAAGAGCTAGCAGAGTCAACAGATGATAGAGTGAAAGCCAAGCTAGCAATGCGACCGAGCCAAGAGGGAGAAGAAACACAATGACCGGTTAAAAGTATGGCAGACCTGGAAACAATCTTAGAAGAGATACGAGAGTTTCACCGGGAGAACTTTGAAAACCTGAAAGAAATCAAAGACAATATCAGGAAGACAAACAAGAGGATAGATGGCGCCGAAAAGCGGATCATGGAAACAGAGAAGCGTACTCAGAATCTGGAGGAAGCGACGTTGGAGCTCATGGGGCTGCAGAAGCAGGTCGCGACCAGAATGACAGACTTGGACGGCCGCTCGAGGAGGGAGAATGTCCAGATCCACGGGGTGAAGGAAGGAGCGGAGAGAAACGCTCAATCAATGATCACTTTTGTCAAAAACCTCCTTAGGGAGAAGCTGGACTTAGCCCCATTATTTGAGTTGAAGATTGAAAGAGCCCACCGGGCTCTAGTCTGGCAACCTCCCATGGATTCCCCGCCTAGGTCCATTGTGATGAAGTTACAAAGTTTCCGGAGTAAAGAAGAACTTATCAAGATAGTGTGGCAGAAACAGGGCTTCATGTACAAGGGAAGGAAGGTGTTTCTAGACCATGATTATGCGCTGGAGATTTTGAGAAAACAAAAGAATACACAGAGGTGAAAAAGGTACCAAGAGATAAGAACATACGCTCCCAGACGCCTTTTCCAGCGAAACTCTGGGTGTTTTACAAGGGAGAGACGCGCATCTACAACACAGCAGAGGAGGCGACGAAGGACATGGTGGCCCGAGGGATCCAGGTGGAGGTTGTGAAACCACAGGAGAACTGGACAGAGCAGATTAAATGGCTAATGTGGATGACGAGCCGTGCGAAGAATGGACACGGGACAACGGAGACACAGCAGGGGTACAAACAGAAATTGGAAGCCTTCAGGAGACACCGGGACACCTGATGAAACACAGCACTCTAAGGTGAAGATTTGACCGTTTCCAGGAAATATCCTAAGCCTATTAGGAATACTGAGGTGAGAACCATGTGACTTTATTTTTGTTCAGACTGCAGTGTTTTATGAAGGTTTTGGCTGAAAAGCTTATATCCTCACAGGCTAAGGACGTCGGGGCAGCACTTAAAGCTGTTGTGGACTCATGCACGATGCTGATTTTAGCAGCGAGGGCCCCCTGCCCCTTGGGAGTAGAGGACATCCCTTAGAGCAGACTGAACATCAGAGCTCAGAGGTCAATTAGGTTCCTTAGGTGAGGTCAATAATCAGACCTCACCTAAGGAAGTTCGTGTAGTATCTTGTTTGAAGGTATTTATGCCAAACTTTTGTTATACGTTGTTGAAAGTTCATTATTGTTTCTGTAGCAAAAGGGGTAAATATTAAAGGGAGGATAGGAGAGAGACACAAGGCAGGAGGAACGGAGAAAAATGACAACATCCAAAGACTGCATTAAAATAGCCTCATACAATGTAAATGGGGTACTCAACCCAACCAAAACCAAAAGGAGTAAGATAATAAGTAAGATGAAAAAAGAAGGGGTCGGGGTGATATTATTACAGGAGACCCACCTAACAGAAAAGGAGCATGCAAAGCTTAAGAGGAATGGTTACAACCAAATATTTTCTGCCTCTTACAAATCAGGACACCGGAGAGGGGTGGCTATTTTAATTTCAGGGAAGATTTCATTTGAAAAAATATCTGTGACAGGGGACAAAGAGGGTAGGTATATCATGGTTATGGGGAAACTATAAGGTGAGGTGGTAACTTTTCTCAACATCTATGCTCCACCAGGCTCAGATTGGAGGTTTTACAGACAGACGTTTGATTTGATGACATCAGAGGCAGAGGGTATATTTTGATTATTGGAGGTGATCTGAACCAAAGACTTAACTCACAGCTAGACTCCTCAGGAGTTGGAATACAAAAAAGTCTGATGTCTGAACTGGGAATTGTAGATGTGTGGAGGGATCTGAATCCCACAAGTAAAGAGTGTACTTATTACTCGTCACCACACAACATATATTCAAGGATCGATTATTTCCTGATGCATAATAAAGATAGGCATAGGGTAGAAAAATGTGATATAGGAGTAATGGACCTATCAGACCACAGCCCTCTTTATTTAACATTACGTCTGGCGAGTGAGGAAAAAAAACAACAATCTGGAGATTAAATTCAAATATGTTAAAAGGGCACATGAAGGAAGAAATACTGAAGGAACTTCAGACAAATATAAAGGGTAACGATAATGGTGAGGTGTCCCCATTTGTGCTGTGGGATACATGTAAGGCTGTGATGAGAGGGAAGATAATAGCCAAATCAGCATACTTAAAAAAAACTTTGAATACTAGTTTGGATACCAGTTAAAACTTGCCACACTAAAATCAGATCTAAAAAGGCTAGAAATAGAGCATAAAGACAAATCAGAAGAGCACATAAATCAGGAAATTAAAAAAAGAGCAGAGATAAATGAGATTTATGCACAAGAGATCCAAAAAAACCCTACTGTTCATAAAACAAAGATATTACGAAGTGGGGGGTAAGTCAACAAAATTGCTGGCATATAACCTGAAAAAACAGCAGGCAAAAAACAATATTTACAAAATAAGGGACTCACATACAAGATCAACAGTGGACAAAACAGAGGAAATTCAAAAGTGCTTTGAAGCTTATTATAAAAATCTATATGCTCAACTGAAAGCTAGTAATAAAACCCAGATGGATCCATTTTTAGAGAACTTAAATTTACCAAGAGTAACAGAAGAACAGAATGAGGCTTTAACTGACGAAATTACAGATGAGGAAATAAATAAATCAATCTCAAATCTTAAGGCCAACAAGTCCCCAGGTGCAGACGGGTACACCACAGAATGGTACAGATCACTTAAGGTAACATTAATCCCACTTCTGTGGAAGACATTTAACTGGGTATTGAAGGAGGGAGAAATTCCTCATTCATGGAGAGAAGCCATTATCTCTGTAATTCCGAAGGAGGGAAAAGATGAGCAGGAATGCTCCAGTTATAGACCTATTAGTGTCCTTAATCAAGATTATAGACTGTTTACAGCCATTTTAGCCAGACACATTAGAACGAGGCTGTTGTCAGGGTTGCTCAGCAAGTCATCTTCTCTTCGACATTTTTCTGGAGCACTTGGATAAAACAAAATGAAAATATAACAGGTATAGACATGGGGGAGGGGCACAAAAAATAGCGTTATTTGCAGATGAGGTATTAATATATTTATCGAGCCCGAATATGTCCCTCCCTGCATTTATGACAACCCTTACAGACTATGGTCATCTATCGGGCTATAAAATAAATATTCAAAAAACTCAGGTTATTACTTTCAACTATAGACCAGGCCAAGCGATTAGGGACAAGTACAAGATCAACTGGGAATCAAAATCAAAAAAATATTTGGGAGTAAATCTACCTCGAGTTAGGACAATTAAAATCAATCAACTATGATCCATTGCTCAATAGAGTTAAATCTGATATTAGCAGATGGAATCTGATACCTTATATGAGCATTACACAAAGAGTGGTGGTGATAAAAATGAATGTACTGCCGAGGCTTCTGTACCTAAGTCTACCAGTGGAGGTAACAGAAAATTAATCCATGGAATGAGATAAAATGATCTTGAGATATATCTGGCAGGGGCAGAGACCAAGGATCAGGTACAGACCTACGATATTCTGGGAGCTCTTAAGAAAGAAGGAGATTAAAAGTCTTCAAGAGATGAAAGACCAATATAGTCTAACGAATCTGGATCAGTACAGGTACTTGCAATTAAGGCATTATCTAGAGCAAATAATAAGGGAAACCATAGAGGGGAAGGGGTTAGAAGTCATTAAGATGTTCACTTCAGCATGAATCAAAACTGGGGAAAAAGCCAATTTCAAAATTATATAAGGGAGTGGAAGACTTGAAGGGAAATGAAACGGTGTATATATATATATATATATATATATATATAGATATAGATATATATATAAAAGAGAGGTGGGAGAGGGAGGCAAATATTGTCATATCAGTGGATAAATGGGAAGAGATAAATGAACAGCATTGGAGAACAACTTGCTCCTTCTCTTGGAGAGAACACGCGTGGAAGAACATCACAAGATTCTTTAGAACACCAACACAGACTAAGTATCATGATACAAAATGTTGGAGATTATGTGGAGCTGATAAAGCTGACCATTTCCACGTGTCCTGGGGTTGTCCCTCCCAGGTGCGTGGCGTCAGTCCGACACCCCAGTGGTTTGACTACCCATTAGGCCGACTACCCAAAGTTCCGACCTAGTATTTGAATCCCATTAGTCCAACCTCCCAAAAATCCGACCGCAGTAAAGTTACATTTCATGGGGGAGCAGGCAACTCTCCCCTTTCAGTAAACACAGAGCAGCAGTACCACTAAACAGCTGCAATGTCTCTATGCACGGACTGTGAGGACAGTCGCGTTTACCTCATCGACAGGAAATCACATCATCTGCTATATCTGACATACATGCCCTCTTTTGGATAACACATCCTGGTTCCCCACGCACTGAGAGATGTTTTAAGTAGGGGGGCTGCCAACTGAATGAATGAATGAGTGACATCACTGTATTTTTTTCCTGCTGTTTATAACGCATGGCACATCGCCACTCACTAGGCTGCTGACTGGCTGCCATAAGCTACACACAAATAAAACATTAGGAAGTTCTAACAAATGCAAATTTTATTACAATTTTTCCATAAGGAGGCCAACAGTAGAATTCACCACATGACAAAAGCAGACAAGAACCACAGTAGTTTGAGCGCTGTCCTTGGTGCTGAAGATGTCCCCGAGCCTGTTACAGGTAGCGGTTATAACAAAATCACTTTAAGCGCTGTCCTTGGTGCTGAAGATGCAAAAACAAACAAATGTCTATACTCCAAAACTCACCTCTGACACGAGTCACGACAAACCAAGACAGTGTACATGGATTAAAAAAACAACATCAGCAGAAAAACAGAAGTCCTGCAAACCAACAGCAAGCAGCGATCACCATGGCCAAATAACGTCACATATCCGTAATAAAGAAATAAAAACAAGACAGCTGTTGGCAACTACCAAACTAAATTAAAGGAAGCAAAGATTGTTTAACGTATAATTCCGCATTACGTTGCCTTCTTTCCACAGTAAATAAATGATTTCCTTTTAACGAATGGCTCAGAGAAATGCCGTCTAGCAAAGTTAAATGTTTTCACCACCATTTTAGTTATGAAATAGCCTCAAATATGATATTCAAGGTGCACGCTCACACAAGCAGGATCTCACACACAGAAAACGTGACAAGAATTAATAAACAAGCAGTAAATACACAGTGGGAGTGTTATGAATAAAATCATGTCTTACCTTGATTTACACGGCACCAAACGTGGCCTTGCGTTCTGGGGCCTCATTTATCATTGTGAATACACCTTTATTTTTATTTTTTATTTATTTTTTAACACTTTTTTCCCCACATTTTGTGTGTACACACTTCTCTCCGCCAAATATGTAATCTATCAAACCAAAGCTTGACGGGGAAAAAGTTCCAGTAATTTACACCCACTCTGACCATGGTGTACCATGGTGTGCACCCTTACAGGAGGAACTGGCGGCGCAGGTGCTGAGTCAGTGAATTGCAATCTGCGAGGGAGAGGAGAAGAGTGTGAGGATTTATAAATGCAAAGTTATGTCTATAATGGCCCAATTCACCACAAAAATGTATCTCAATGCAAGATCATTTCTTCTAACAGGCCTATTTATTGTCTCATGTGGATTTATTTTTCACACTTGGCCTTCACTGCTTCAAACTTGTCTGCGTGATGATCCTCACACACCAAATCCAGCACACCATCAAACCAAATGGCAAGATTAAATTGTCATCAAGATGTGATCAAGTAGGCCTACACAACATAGCCTACTCATTTCATTTCTGCCCCTCAACTCAAGTCAAAATAAAACTAAACAAAATCACACCTCTTGCATTTTACTCGTAGCCTATAAAAAAGACAGTAAACATTGTTTGCGTCACAATTGCGTCAGTTTATTGTCTAGGACAGTAGTGCCCGTGTCCCTCTGCACTTCCAGCACCGCGTCCGTGAGGACCCCCAACCGGTCGCCCTCGGGCACCTGTGCACGGCTTGTGCCGGGGTCCGGTGGGCGGCGGACGGCTGGTGCCGTGGTCCAACGAACGGCTAGTGCTGGGGACGGTGCCGGTTCCGACGCACTGCTGGGGATGACCATAAGGTTGAGGACAAGCATATTTACGCTTGTTGGTGAGGCCAGGGCTGTGGCTGATTAGATGAGATAGTCTTAATTTCCGGAGGGGAAAATGTTTGGTCCAACATTAATGTGTTTATCTCTGTTATGATTCTCTCACTACACACGTTCCAGTGCACACATGGCTACTTTATATGGTAGTTCATTCAGGTACTAACTTATATTGACCATATATGGTTGTGTTTGGGCGTGCAGAGATAGGGATATGAGGGTACTATGGGCATTTGTGACGGGATAAAGGGGGTGAACCAAATTGCAACAGAAAATCTGACATCAAAGAAATATCACTCAATAGCAAAATTAATTATTTAGTAATGCATAGGCTATAAATGTGATTATTGATTTTTACTGACACATTTCAATACTTTCCACCACTGGGATTTCTTAGGACTTTTGCTATGTTATAACTAACATAATTATGAGTCTAAAACAGTTGAGTTTCTGTTGCAATTTGTGGGAGGTTGACCCCCTTTTTCTCATATGATTGGACTATAAGCAGAGAGAGAGAGAAACAATTATGCAGCCATTCACAAGTTTAAAAGTCCAAACAAAATATTAATTGACAAGAAACAATTCTAATCAATTCCATAATTCAAAGTAGATTTTTACTCAACGAAAAATATATAAAGCTTTTCGGGGAGTATCTCCTTCACTGTCCGATGATGACCCATTGGCAGAATCCACACAGGATAT